>OOFE01051874.1:0-11089 GCA_900323365.1 Monocentris japonica | reverse complement strand
CCTGTGTGAGTGTATTCCTCTGTTTTTATGCATGTATATTTTAGGTGTGTGGTTTCTATGCTTGTCGTGTGTGTGTGTGTGTGTTTGGGGGGGCTTTGACAGACTGCATGGCCATGAATGGGGAAGAGATGAGAGTTGAAAAACAGCTGAAATACTAAAATATCCCACGGAATTTACTACCAATTAAGGCAGTGGAGCAAGACAAGAGATTTAAGGATGAGATTACACATAAACCCTTTTCTCTCTACATTATCCACCCTTCAAAACTACCTCCCTCCTGATCTTCATCCGTCCCTCCATCTACCTCTGTCTAATTATCCATCCATCTATTTCTCTTCTTCCATCCATCTCTCCATTATTTTTGTTTTGTATTGACTGAACAGTAATGACTACTGTGTATATTGAGGGCTGGTGCGTCAAACGAAGCCAGTCAAATTATCTGCTTATTCTCGTCCTACTATGTCAGAGTCGATCAAAAGAGGTGATTCAGCCGCAGAGCCAGTCATTGGAGAGACACAAACACAGGCGGGCTAAACAACAATGTAGGAGTCTATGTAAATGTATATGTGTCTGATTGTATAAACATACAAAACAGAATCAGCTATAATGAGTGGGAGCAAAGATAGAAACAAGGACAGGTAGAAGCACAAACAAAGAAAAGGCACTATACCAGACATTATTTTACCTGTAAGAATTGATTGGTCTACCCTCAGTGTGGTTGACTTGATGGAGGACAACCGGATATCTGCAGGCACTTTATCACCAACTGTGGACAGAAACAACACAAAGAGGGAGACACATAAGTATCCTTTGACCATTTAAAAGAGTCTATGATTTGGGTGGACAAAACCGTCTATAATTGCATAATGCCTACATTGAAGATTTACAAAACATGAGTGACTATGGATAAAGGCAGGGGAGTAATGCTCAAATTTGGTGAGATATGCAGCCATGTAAATGGTCTATATAAGAAGACAGTTTTAAAAATTGGAGCATCATATCATAAAAATAGTGAACACTAAGATAACGACGTGCACATGAAAATACCCAACACATTTACTTAGGACTTGGAACCAGAAACAATTGCAATGTTAATCCAATTCATGCTTCTTGAGAGTAATAAAATAATCAAATTCAACTTATTTGTTGGACAGCATCTGAACAGGAGACCATGCATCAAAAATTATTAATGTTCCACTCAACTCCTGCACAGGATGGAAATAGATTGCAGCTCATTCTTTCCACTAACAGGCTTTAGTAATTCCCAGTAAAACAAATGTAAAATGTAAATATCCCCCAGATTTACAAACAACTCTTTGCTCTGCAGAAACTGGAAAAGCACAACGGCCTATTAAATCCATTGACATTTATTAGCCATGGTTGAGAGAGTATGAAACTGCAGGCCTCCCCCGTGTGGTTTCACATGCAGTTTGGGAAGATAGGAACAATCTGGGAAGATCGGAACTGATAACAAGCTTTCAGCTGAGCTGGGCTTAATTGAAGACAATGTATTTTAGAGCTATGCTTAGTTCTGATTTCAGATACACCACTGCTTTCAAGTGATATTTCACTTTGGAAGAACCTTTTCACTTTTCATTATGCACATCTCTATAAATCGGGAAATACAAACAAGTAAAATTACCTCTTGAAATGTTGAATCCATGACAGTGAATCAAAAAATATTATCAGAGAGAGAAGAGAAGGAGAAGTCTCAAAATTGATTTAGAAATGATGAAAATGGTGCGGACTATGGGTCCACAGAGCAGTCAAATATGATGGATTTTCATGAATAACTATCTATGTAAATGCAGTGGAAAATGCAAATGTTGTGCCAAAGTGAAATATTCCTTTCAGTTTACAGCAAAAGACGTCACACAGCTTGAAAGGGTGAAGGTAAAAGCAATATAAAGCAATGAACCAGAGGCTCTGAAGAGATCCCACTGTGGAGAGTGGAGAGTGGTGACAGACATGTAAACCAACCCTTAGGCCTCCGCAGTGCCCTTCTGAGCGAAGAGGAAGAAAAAGGGGGAAGGAGGAGAGGAGAGAAGGGGAAGAGGGATTAGATGAGACCTGCGAAACGCACATCCAAAAATGGGAAAACTATTTTGATCAGTTGTACAGCATGTGCTGCTGGATTGGGGCAGTGGGGGTGGGGTGTTAAAAACTTGAGTTTTAGGAGAATCCACTCCAGGTCACATAGGTTGGAATGGAAACATAATATGTGTCCTTGCTGTAATCTGTGTTCATTCATTCCACCATTCTCATGAGTTTATGATTATAATGGCTTGTAGCGGTCTGAATCTATCTTTAGCTGTTTTATAGTGGCTTGTTTGGGTGTAGGTTGCTTGCACATAAACTGTGCTAATAATTCAATGTTATGACAGTAAGTATCCCGTGGTAACAGGCAGGCATGTGCTGCTATGCAGAGTCCATGTTAAGTGATAATGCTCCTAAGCTGTACCAGCTGCAATACCAAATTTGGTCGTCCACTTGACTGGAGGCTGTTGAAACCCCTTTATCACATCAATTTGAATACAAAATGGTGATTAAGAAACTTGACTCTTAACTGATGCATAATAACTAGTAGAATTGGATTATAGACTAGTACTAAGTAAAATAGTGACTAGTGAGTAATGACTAGTTGATATCTAAAATGTGTAGCCCCATAGGATTCAATTAGGAAGCTTAATTTGTTACTAGTAAGAACATTAAAATGACTATCAAAAATGAAATGAATCACTAGTAACTATAAAATAAGTACTAGTATTTATTAAATTGTATAATGAGAAAGGAAACGTGACAATACACAATAGTACTTGTTAAATTAGAATTAGTATCTATTATATAGCAACTAGTAAAATAAAAATAGGAATTAGTAACTGGTAGAATAGTGATGAGTTACTAAAAAATAGGTACTAGTGTCTAATTTTTAGTACCTATTGCTTTTTAGGGAATAAATGATAAAACAGCCTGCCATATTATTATCACCTGCCTGCCTTCAAACTAGATCAATCTTCACAGACAGGAAATAATTAAGAAGATGAGCAAGGATGAGTGAGGAGAGAAAGAAAGAGTAAGAAAAAAAGAAGGGGACATTTTAAAGATTTGAAGCCCTATGGCAATTAACCTATAAAAAGACACTGAAAAGAAAAATCCCTAACCCAAAGTAATAGTGGAAAACATTCCCAGAATATACCTAGGGTTGGCAAAGAGGGTCATATAGAGCAGACTAACCTACTTTCACTGACAAAGACAGCAGGTTGCCAATAAGAGCAGACTTTCATTAGATTGTTAGATCCTAGGAGCTACAATATACTTGCATAACAGTCTCAAAAATTGCCTTAACAATCACCAGAGAAAGCTTCACTTAAATGCTTTTCAATAATTATTTCCTATTAAAAACAAGCTCAGGCATGTTGTGTCTTCATTTCCACAGGCAAATCGAGTTTATTGTCATGCCAAACCCACTTCTCCTGTGAATAGTGCAACTACGGCTTTTGATAACCCACATTGTCTCTTTCCATAGTGGAGAGAAGCCTGCCAATCAGCCTATTAAAAGTGACGAGGAGCAAGATTCAAGCTATCAACTTACAATAACACAATACAATAACACCTTACTGTTACAACAGGCAATGCCTCTGAAGTCTGTATTTTGTGGCCACAAATCACTCCATTTTTGCACACAAAGAATAGTTATTTTGCAATAACCTACATCACTTTACTGCAGTTACCCAAAATTTGCAGCTGTTTGAGCTTGAAATGACATTATCTTCTCTTCATACATACATGCATGCTCTTTTTAGCTCTCTGTCATCATTCTGAGAGAGACTGAACTGCTTCCAGGATAGGGACCTTTTCTTTTCCCTTGTGAACAAAGAAGGTTTGATCCGTCTTACCCATTCCCTTGAGTGAGGGACAAATGTCAGGCTGCATACACTTGAGTGATAACACCCCATCAGCTTGTAAAGGACAAGCCATATCTTTTGCGTAGCCTATCCAGGGTCCATATCCCTACCTCACCCAACATGTATCTCATCACCATCATCTGTGATTTGATTGTACAAGTGTCCACACTATTACTTTATTGAGATGAATCTCATGAAATGCAAACTGCAGTCGACTAATTGACCTGTATAACAAAGCTTGAGGTCAATTTAGGATAACAACATGAAATAACAACCCTGGATCTTAAGTTGGGATTCGGGCAATAGTACAGATAATCCTACACAGCACCCATCTATTCTGCATGGGGGGGTCCAGTGAAACATCAGAGGCCTAAGGGGAGTTGTTTATTTTCTCTCCCAGGGATTCCCTGGTGAGCTAGCACGTAGGCTTACAGCGGCCTGGGTCCTTTCAGGCAGTCTTCCAGTCCTCGAGGGATTTTCCCACTGTTCTCATGAATGGAAAGATCACAGGACCAAACCCTAGCATATACATAGATAGATCACACTGTGTGTATTGCATATTATTTCTGTGTTCCAAGAGAGGAAAACTCCCTTCCAGTTTTAATGTGAAAAACTGGGTGGATATTTATTTATTTTTTTTTTTTTTAAAAAAAGGAAAAAAAGTCTGTTAGAGGTGCAGGAAAGGGTGAGAAGCAAAGACAAGGGGAAGAGACAGGCAGCAGAAGATAGGCAGAGACAGATGGCTTGGGTGAGGACAAAAGACAGGCCATCCTACACTCTTTAAACACAAGAGAGGAAAGAGTGGCCACCTGGAGCCGCAATTGGAGCCACAAATTATTTATCGGATTGAATCTGTACCCTTTCTAAATGTTACATCCTGTCTGGCTGTGTCCTCCCTTAGAGCAGGACAAAATGAAGGTGAACATTGCCCTTATAGTGTGGTAAATATAAAGCCACAAGCCAGGAGGGGTTGAAATGGTCAAGCTCACACACATATTACACTACTGAGCTACATACACCCAGCAAGAGTGAAGCAGAGGTAGAGAAAGCAAGCAAGAAAGGCCATGCTTGTTTATTTGATTCCTTATACACAGGATATTGTTGCTACAAGGGTCAAGGCCATCACTATGGCAACAGACTAAGTAACTCTCTTGCCCAGTATGGTGCTGTATGCAAAAAAAAGGCAAGCAGAGAGAAAGAGAATGTGAGACACAGACAGAGAGAGAGATAACGTGTAAGGAAGAGTAGAGGATGGTCACTGCTGCCTTCCTAGAGGACTGTCAAGAGCATCTGAGTGGCACTACAGCCACAACGCAACTCAAACTACACAAGACGATACCAGCCTAGAGAGCTACAATAATACAACTCAAAACAGCTTCACAAAGAGCACATTTGAACTATGCTAGTATGAAGTAATGGGGCAAAATTAAGTAAATTATTTTTAATTTTAAAATCAATGGTTTCAAGACATTTTGAATACTCTCGAGGGTTTCTGGCCCTTGGTGTGGATAATACCATTCCCTCCTAAATCCAATAGTTCACTGTCCCTCAAGAGTGCCTGAGAGAGTCACTAAACAGCTCTCAAAGCTCCACTTTCCTTGCTCCCTACTCCATCTGTCATCAAACTGACCTCTGAGGTCTAAGTCTGACCAAGGCTCTGAGGTAGGACAATGTCTCACCCAGAATTTATATTGTTAAGGTGGAGGGTCTCTGGAAGAGAATGTGGACCAAGCAGCATTTAAAGTCTATAATGACCGACAAGTCTACATTATAATTGTGATGTATTAAAAACAACTGAGTAATGCTGTTATGATGATAATGATTATTATTAGAGTTTTTGGCACTGCTGTTTTGGTGTGGGTCACACCCTGTGCATCTATCCCTTAAACAGAGTTGCCACACTACAAATCATGAAATCATGAATAAAGACTGCTATTCACAATAGAAATAATTCATATTAGCAAAAATCTCTTCATATTTTACAAGCTCTAGATTTGTGCCGTATCAGGCCCAGCCATGGCCATCATTCTGGGTAAAACTATTACTATACTATTTTCATATTCTCTGTCCATCTCCTCTTCCTCCCATGTCTCTTTGGTACAGAATTGTTGTCCCTGGCACATGGCCAGTGGATTGGGGCTTAAGAGACATTTGTAGCCCTAAATGTAGCTAGTCAACTATCATCTCTGTTCTCACCCCCACCCCCAAATGAGGGTGTGCTAACATTACTGCATAGTGCAAACCACACTGTTTGCAAGAATGAATTTCCCGATATGACAGTCCTTCTGCAGTTTCACAACAAAATGACAACAAAATATATGTTTTCATTACTGGCCAAGAGGGCCACTAAAATCAATATTTACTGGCCTAGAGCTCAGAGAAAACACTGTTGGGCAATATCAAGCCCTGCAAATTAACTTATTTAAAGGAGTGCAGCTCCACTAGGCTGGGTGGCCCATCCTGTCTATTCAATAGTGGCAGGAAAACTGAGGCAGGGTGATAAGCACTGTGCAAAGTGTAAAACACAATGAATAAACACTGTAACACAGCAGCATTTTTGTGACAGCCATAACTTTTACGGAAACAATGTGCACCAATCTTTCTGTCTGATATGTGCCCTGAGGCCAACTACTGGTGTCTCCTCTGAATTGACTTTGATCAGTGACCTGGCTGGAGCCAGAGTTCTCAAATTGTGCTGACTGCCAGCTATTTAGCAATGTAGTAATATACAGTCGCTACTTTTGGGCAATTTTTTTTAAAACAGCCTAAACAGTAGGCTATCAAGGCAGACAGGTCCTGCCAGCTGAATTAGAGTATTGTTTCAGAGCATGTTTGATAAGAGGGGGTGTTATCTTAACCCATGATGAGTTAAGTCTGCATCACATTTTTCTGTTTACTATAGAGCTGTGTGTGTGGGTGTTATTCAGAGAGAGAGAGATTGAGTGTGAATGTATATACAGAGAGTCAGAGTGAGACTGTGTGTTCCTGTGTAACGAGAGAGAGAGAGAGAGAGAGAGAGAGAGAGAGATGAAAAACACTAAAGGGCAGATAGCTATAAAATGAAGCAGGGGGTTGAGTGTGTGATCTTGCTAATGCTATTCCATTTCTATTAAAACATGGAATGATCAATGAATGACAGTTACATTTTAACAAAAAAGTAATAAGAAAGTAGTAAAAATTACATGTTCTTGGAATATTCATTGAGAATGTTTGTTGGATAATTCTCACACAATTAGATATGCTCTATAGTATTAGTATACAAAATGGATAAATGACTGTCGGCTTATGTTTATGTCATTGCCCTACATGCCTAGAGGTAGGGCAATTGACCTCATTGCAAAAATTTGCTCCAGGGGAGCATGCTGGATACTTATTCTATTCAACTGGCAACCCCATGACCAAAAGGAAAACCTTGCCACTGATGCAAAGGGAGGCAGGTGTGTCACCTGGGGCTCTGCCAGGGAAGACATACCAAAAGAGTCAAAAAATAGTCTATGAGAAACACAATAGTCTGCAGAAAAACAGAGTGCTTGAGCAGCACAGCCAAAAAAAACCCAGTATGAATGAACCGGGACAAGTAAACAAGAAAAGAAAAAAGATGCTTCATGAGAGCATCTTGCAAGCTTATGAGAGAGGATGGTGAGAGTCTTTGAGACAGCAGCTCTTAGGTCTGACTCACTCTTCACACTGTATACAAAGAGGAATGAAACATAGGCTACATATTATCAACACAATTAGACACAGACACATAGTAATGCACACATCTAGCACACTGAGCTCCACCAACGCCTCGACAAGGAGCATCTGTGTTCATGATTACATGATTACATTATTACAGCTCTATATCTAAAAGTATTCTGAGGGTGGAAAACAGGTGCCCGCTTTGACTTTACAACATACATCATCAACCCTCTTTGCTGTTCAACTCTTCACTGCTATATTGGTGCGTTTCCCTGCCTGTGCATTAACCCCAATGAATTTGCATGTATGCATGCATGATCATGGACACATACCTCTTTGCGTGAGTAAATCTAAACAGAGACCAAGACATCTGTTTTGTGACCCTACTCCTCTGATCTTTCCTTTGGGAAAGAGAACCAAATATTTTCTGGGAAGTTGGCTAATATAGAGTGAGAAAGAGATTGAGAGAAAGAAAGGAACGAAGAGACCCACGAAAGAGTCAACGATTGAGGGGTAAAAGAACACTGAGGCAAGATGGATAAGAGGAGTGAAGAACAGTGACACAAAAGGTGAACCATATGTGGACACATCCAAGCTGAGGTTACCAGAGAAAGAGAGGTGTGCAGGAACACAGTGAGTAATTCAGGAATTCTGAGAGGACCCTCTACTGATTCCAGGGACACTGAACTCTGTCATTGTAACCTGATTCTGATTCTGTGTCAGGCCATTCCACTGCATTATCAACAAATATCCCTTTTCACTAATACCTATCTCACTCAGGGACAGGATAAGGAATGCCAAAAAGCAAGAAATCTGTGTGTCCAAAATAAACTGATGTCCATGTCTTACGTAATGGCTTCACTCGGTTGGTACTGCCATTATTGTAGATTAGTCAGGAGGGATGAACGGCACTGCGTTCAGCTGTGTGTGTGTAGAGACTGTGTAAAGAGTACATCATGATAACTGCCGAAGACAATGATGACCTGTGTTAACAGCGCATTCTCAGTGTGTCTTACTTGAAGCACTTGCAACAGGCAACTGGCAGGTGTGTTTGACAAGAGCTCAGGGCTGGTTAGAGTCCTTAAGTCACCACAACCTCAGCTCATTCCCCGAAATTGTCAAACTTAGCCAGATGGGACTAAATTATGGGGAGAATATTATGCCATATGGATAAGTTTTTGTGCCATCTAACCTCACGCTTGCAGAAAATATTACAGCCCTTTCCCTCACTCAAACTGTGCAGAATGACTGGAGCAAGTCGGTATAATGCAAGTGGTTTGTTCACATTTGAAATTAAATATTAAATATGAATGTAAATATGAATCCATTAGTACGTGTACAAGAAATCGTGCTGCTTGGTTGCTAACATGCATTAGTGTAAAAATACGCCCACTTGCCTAACAAGCACAAATGTGTCCATAATACTGAAACAATGCCTCAAGCGAAAGGTATTTTGCGGTGTCTGCTGTCTTTTACAATAAAATTCTGAAAAATCTATAATTCCCTGCCAAAAATGACAAAAGTGACTTCAACCTTGCTAGCACTCTTTCTGCCAGCAAACAATAAAAAAGTTGTTCTACATTTTAAATACTTGTCAAGCCAACTTGTTTCTCAACACCAACACCACTGCTGTTAAACAATGAACACTTACTTTCTCAAAACCACTGCTACACAGTGCTGCAGATAAGATGATGATATGAGGTGGAGATGCTGCATCTGATGAATAGGGTTCATTTCCTAATTCAAAAGTGACCCGAGGACACATTATAGCTCGGGGGTCCAGCAAACGGAGCACTTCCATAGGAGTCTCGGGTCTTCCACAGGCTCTACCAGTCTACCAGTAAACACATCCAGTTGGTAAAGATCATGGTTCAGAGTCTGATAAGATCATCTCATAAGATCAAGGAAAGTAAAGATTCTAGACAGCTGTCTAAAAAATATCAGTTTTCTTCCCTTTGAACTTCTTTTGAATAAGAATTTTGAATTTGAACTTATTGTTGACTTCCCTTTCCTTCTGTCAGGGTAAAGTTACAAATAAAGGAGAGCTTCCAAACCATTGCATGCATCCCAATCAGAGTGCAATCCTCCTATTTTTCAGTTATCTTACCAGCCACCTCTACGATGTCCCCAGGCACAATGTCCCTGGCCTTGATCCTCTGGACACTCTTCCTATCCTGTCGGTACACCTTCCCCATCTCTGGCTCGTACTCCTTAAGTGCTTCAATGGCATTCTCTGCATTTCGCTCCTGAAGAGTAAGAATGGGATAAAGGTTAAAAACAAGCAAATTCCAAACAGAAGCCAAACCTTAAGCAGGTGCTAGATGAAAAGCACTTTGTTGTGTTACTGCTGACTTTTCCTTGTCTGATTGCCCTAAGAGGGAGCAGCTCTCGGGTGGTAGCTACCAGCCTAGCAGGCAGGCATGAAAACCTTGACGAGACATTGCAAGACAGGGCACAACCCTTAGTCAGCATGGCCTTCTGCAAAGGATAGCAAAATGGACACAAAGGCGGATTGGAGAAGCTGGCAAAGGCTTGTAAAACGTCAGTTGCCATGAAGACGACAAGTGTAAGTCCATATGGGTAGGCTTACATCAAGAGGCAGCAGCTAGAGCCTACTCAAACTCTACACAATGTATACTAGGGGTGTAACAATATAGCTTGGTACAATAGTTGATATAAGTAAATAAAGTAAATAATGGTTTCTTGCTTGTTTTCACGTACAAGTATTTGCTAATTTGCATGTATGTCCCCTTGCTTGTCCTATATAAACCTCTAAAAATTTTAAACAAGCGGGAAACCAGTGAAACATGATTACTGGTTAACATCTGCAGATGAATCAACTCCTCCCTTGGGATGGGGCTTGGAAGATCATTGCTGGGGCTTTAGGTCTTGAGTAAGGCTATTTTTCTAACTCTGGTTTTAAGTGTTTTTCTGCATGTGCAAGTGTTCCTAAGGGTAAATGACAAATAATGGTTGTGAGGGGGTGAGGCCCAGTTGCTGGAATCAAAGCATTATCTTTCTCACCAACACTGACAGGGATATAGAGCATTACATTACAGTCATTTAGCAGATGCTTTTATCCAAAGCGACTTACAATAAGTGCATTCAACATAGGTAGGCACGAGAACTACTAGTCACCAGAAATTGGAAGTGCATTTCCTTCCTAAACAAGCATCTAAGAGCATAACCAGTGCTAAGGTAAAAGTGCAATAAGTTAGCTACCTACTTTTTATTTAAACAAATGACAAGTAAGTGAAACAAATAAGCAGGTGCTAAGAGGAAGGGTCAGGAACCAGAGGAACCAGTCGCATCAAGGCAGCAGAGCGGAGTGGTCGGGTGGGGGTGTAAGGCTTGACCATAGCCTGGAGGTTAGCACCAGGGTCTTGAACTGGATGCGAGCTGCTACAGGGAGCCAGTGTAGAGAACGGAGAAGGGTAGTAGTGTGGGAGAACTTGGGGCGGTTGAACACCAGACGAGCTGCAGCTTTCTGAACAAGCTCCAGA
>OOFE01051873.1:0-15968 GCA_900323365.1 Monocentris japonica | reverse complement strand
ACATTACATTACATTACAGTCATTTAGCAGATGCTTTTATCCAAAGCGACTTACAATAAGTGCATTCAACATAGGTAGGCACGAGAACTACTAGTCACTAGAAATCGTAAGTGCATTTCCTTCCTAAACAAGCATCTAAGAGCATAACCAGTGCTAAGGTTATCTACCTATCTACCTTATCTACCAAAAGCAGAATGGTGGCAATAATCTGACAGCACAAAATGAGAATGTGTCAGCTCCGCTGTTTACTTACATGAAAATTATGATTTATAAAGTCATGTCACGCTCTTCTCTCTCCCATCTCGTCCCAACTACGCGTTTCTTTTTGCCTTACTCAAGAGTGCAGGTATTTTTAGCCAGTCCCAAGATGGGAAACGGTAATGGCTCCCTACAGCACCCTTCCCCCTAAAAGACAGCTACTTGAGAGATGAGCTAGATGAGCTAATGACACGCAGTCATACAAAAAGGTGGATCATTTCTTAAATTTGATTAGCTTGATTGATGAAATACACCATGATTCTCATTAGAAATTTAAGCCACAATATTTATTTAGCCGCAAATATAAATATTTAATCCAATCAATAAAATTGGTTAGACCATTCCCTTAAACTCTCGAGTAAACCATAATTCAGCAAAATGCTAAAAGGACCATCAAAGTATCGACAGTCCCCCATCTGGCACAAATATATTTCAATGAGGATCTGGTGCAGAGGGGTTCTCCAAGTCTACAAAGTCTCCAGGAAAAACACGGATGTCCATCAATCACAGTTATGGAGTAGTAGAGGTAACCCACTTGATATATCACAGGTGTGTAGTCAATCAAATCTGCTCTCAAAGTTCCATTACAAATCTGATGAAAACTATACGAATGCAGGATATTTGCACAAAAGCTAAGTTAAGCTTGGTTTCCCCTTTAAGTTAAATACCTGAGAAGCAAATTTAAGTTCTTAAAAAAAAAAAAAAAAAAAGATAGCTTCAGCCAAGAACTATCATTTGTAAAAGATGCATTCCAATCATTTTGATAGTTCCCATTAAATTTTATTGGTTGCTATGTCAATTGTTTTGAAAACCAGTGCTAGTTTGCAATATTCATCCTTTCCTGTGTTTTTAGTCTTACTTATATTATGGTGAAAACCTTTCAGATGCTACACATTTATTAGTAACCAATATTTAGAAGCCATAACACCCCTGAGGACATTTAGCATTGTGATTATTGGTATTTCAGTGCTACGGATTTCAGTGCTGCTGACTTATACCAAGCAACATCATACCCATACCCATAATCACAGTAAAGCATGCACTCCTGGGTATTATTGTTATAATATAATCTATAATATGTAATCTAATTTTATAGTGACAATACACATTGACATTGCAGTAAATGCACTGGGTTTATCCAACCAATTAGTTTTCACCCTTAATATTAACTCTTAATATAGATAAACCGAACGTAAGCTCCTGCTATGTTCTCCAACTGTCTGTGCAGCGACTGCTGTAGCCAAATATGTTGCTGTGAGATGGTTCGACATTATTTACTGAACTGTTTTATGGCCAATATATCTAACGCTGTCATCCACAAGATGGGTGCAAGGAGTCACTGTGCCCAGCTATCACGACCTGCACTGGGGCAACCCGCTCTTTTCCATATTGTTCAGAACCTGATTGGAAAGGATGCTAGGCAGAAAAGAAACAAATCAATATCACTTCTCAAAGGAACTGACACTTTAAACCCTTAGGGCAAACCAGGATTCGGCAGACACACTGAGGCATGAAAGTATAGAACACACCTCTACACAAACACCATTTGATGAAATTGCATTCATTTTCTCTTTTTTTTCTCCTGAAAGACCAAGTGAAAGGGTAAGAGCTAGAGTTTCCCAGGTCAGTTAGGCTAATGAATGGAGACCAACATATATCCAGGAGGGAGAAAGTGGAATGGGCAAGGGTTTCAGTGTGACTGAGAAAAGGAAGAGATTAATATATGAGGTTGGCCTCTCTCTGTCCCAAGGGTCCAATCAGCTGCGTGATTTATCCTTAACCTAGATGTGGAATGCTATGTACAACTTGAGTCTTTCATAATAAAATCTATAAATATAAATCCCTTTTGTCTTTCCTTGGCATGATATTAATAGTTTCTCGTATAATTTGGAAAATTCTTGAGCTGCTCCATCAGCTTGTTTCTGTCTCAGCCATTGATGAAAATGTCTGTTATGAGGATCAGCTGGGAGGACCGGGTCAGGTAGCTACGCTCCAAAGCTCATTAGCTACTCAGCATCAAAGTAACACACCTGCCCTGCTACAGCTACCCATGTACTGCTACTCAAAGTTTATTTAGTAGATTTGGACTGAGTGCGTCGATGATGAGCAGTTTAACTGGGAAAGGAAACAAAATTAATGTACTACACCATGGAAACCAAGCACCAAAGTACAAAGACTTGGATGGATAAGGCCAAAGTCTTAAGATGGAATTTAGGTGTACCTTTTCACTCCTCGACCCCCCCCCGCACAAAAAACAAAACAACAACAACCTAATGGTGAACTTACATGTAAATCACGATTGTGTTAAGTCATTTAAAGACAAGATAAACATCCATGTTCAACACAGTCTATTATGCGGACTATTACTTAAGTAAGTCATCACAAAGCCAGTAATTTCATTTGTCCAGTGGATAACTAACATATAGTCAATTCCCATTGTACAATAAAAAGATTGTGGAGAAGAATGCATTGGCGTTGGAGTTCTAAATTTGCATATATTTTTGGCTGTCTTTTTGTTTGTGGCGTTTCCCTTCATTTCTATTCTCAGAGGTTCTGTGGATCAGTTAGGGCAGGCAAACATTTCACTGGTGAAGTTGTCACGGGGATACCTTCCAAGCCCTCCTTCTTGCATCCAATCCTTGCCTACTTACGTCAGGGGAACTAGCTGCCCAATCATAAGGCAGTATTTGTCACTGACTTGAATGACCCAGAAATAACCTTGTCACTACACTGTGAGAGAAAATCCACTGCTAGATTAAGCATCTACATTACATTACAGTCATTTAGCAGATGCTTTTATCCAAAGTGACTGAGAAAGGCGATAGTTGACACTATGTGGGGATTGAACCCACAACCCTGAGAGTCTGATGCTCCACTGACTAAACTGTCCGGGCCAGACATTTGTCTCTTTATTTACAAGGGAACTGTTAATGCTAAGTATTCATGGAAGAGTGCATGTTTCAAGATAAAGCCTGATTTTACCTGACACTACTATGCATGCAAACCATTTATGTTAACCCTCTAGACCTCATAGTGTCCAGGAGCGAACATCTATATTTTACTAAAGGGGTCAAGAGCGACATAATTTTCCAATCATCTAAAATGGATCAAAAACTGCATCTCTCATTGAATATTTTCCTTGTTTGGCATAATTTACTATATTCATTTCATAAGATTTATACCCAAGTAAAAATAAATACGACAGCCAATTTATCTTTACTTAATTATAGGTTATGATTATGAAATTTTGTACAATTTTACAGTATATGGTGATTTTTACAGTAGTGCCAATAAAGTAATACAGTTTCTTTGTATCATCTGAAGAGTTCAATGAGTTGCTTAGTGTGACAAATGTAGTGCTATTTAAACTATAAATGAATCTCTTTGCCATATACACTGAGTGGACAAAACATTAGGGTGACCTTTTTTGTCCTTTTGACAATCATGGACATGGATTGTGCAGAATGGGGTGCAACTCAACAATAGAAAGGAGCCACCACACTTTTTTTGTTTTTGAGATATATCTATTTGGAATGAACAAGAATGCTCATTTAACTGAGGATTCTCAATGGACTGGAGCAACATTCTAGAATTCTACTGGGGTTCTAAAGGGTTAATAGTCCACACTAACAAGACAGAGGTTAAAGAGAGTGTGTTTACCTGCCAGACTCCTACAATGGCGTTTGCTATGAGAATCAGTAGGATAACAAAAGGCTCCACGAAGGCTGTGATGGTCTCTTCACCCTCTTCAAACCACGCCAGCACCTATACACAAAGGGAAAAAAGGAAATGAACAATAATCAAAAGAGTTGGAAATACTTTAATATTGCTCTGTGAGATATTAGGCTCAGGTTAAGTCCTGGGATAATACAGAGGCAAGCCAAATAACACTGATATGTATGCTTCCTCGAGATCAGTGGTTCTCAATCCAGTCCTCAAGGACCCCCTGTCCAGGAGGTTTTAGCTCCAGCCTTACTCAGGCACACCTGAACCAATTAAGAGGCTTCAGGTTTTCATGATACTTTAATTGGTTCAGGTGTGCCTGAGTAAGGCTGGAGCTAAAATCTCCAGGACAGGGGGTCCTTGAGGACTGGATTGAGAACCACTGCTCTAGACGAACAAGCACAACAAGAGGATCTAGGATTTATATAAAATGTTACCATCTTAACCGAAGAACCGACAAGTCTATGAGACTCAATTTTCATGGAACACTAGCTACCATCACAGTTCAAAAATCACCACATTATGTAATAAATAATATCAATTATTATCAATTAACCATCAGGAGCATGGCACATGGAGCACCTATCCATCTATCTATGCTTTAAATACGCTGTATAGACCAAGAATTTTTAATAAGAACCATAGACAGACTACTTCTCAAGGACTTGGCAATGGTAAGGTTGACAGTGGAGCAACTACAGACATCTAGCCAAATGCTTATTAGTTACGCTGAGCTAGCTCTTGTGCTTTCAACCACTATGTTGTAAGGTGGACCAGAGTGAGCAATTCCACGCTATTCCACTTCCCCCCCCGCCCTTTTAATTGCCACTTTCTCCTCAAAAACAAAAGCATGTATCTAATATAGAAACTGCTTCTTAATTTGACAGACCGGGCTCTGAAATTAAGAACTGACAGCATGTGACAGCCATTGAGGAGATTTACACTTCAGGCCTCAAGATCATTCACTTTCAGTCCTGGCCAGTACTTAGTGTGGCTTTAATGCCATAAGGCAGATAATATTACATGACAGCTATTTGAGCTCAGACATGGCCTAAATGACAGCTTGTCAATCTTGATGTTATGCATTTGAGATAACATATAGAAATCTGAGAACAGTTTAATAATTCATTAAAGTCAAATCTGCTTCAGCTAATAATGCAAAGACTGAGTCTATTGTTTTAGAAAATAGTGTCAGGGAGACAGAGCAGCGTAGCCCCTTTCTCCTCATTCAGAATGAGTGTGTCAAACCAAATGTCCACCTCTCACTTAAGTGTAGCCAATCAAATCAAATGCCAATTTAATTTAGTAAATGTGCATTATGCACATATGCTGTTCATGATGTAGATTGATTGGAATATTCAGTTCTGGAGCAGATAAAATATAAGGTCTGACACATTTACAAATGCTTGCACTTCAAGTTGTAATCAAAATCTTGTCACTTTAAGTTGTCAAAAATGTAACGGAAACAAGTGTTTGTGGTTGAGGAAGCTACTACAGAGCCTACTACATCTAGTGATTTGTAGGCTAGGATCATAGCTGGCTGTCATCACATTGCCCAGTTTAATGGTGATATTCTCAGCCAATTGGGCCAACAGCCAAAACTAGAGGAGTGGAAACAGGGTCACAGAATGGTGAACTTGACACTGTCACCACCAGTCCATCACATTCAAAAACCAGAGGCTAGCCACTCACTGGTGATGTGAATGCAAGCAGTTGACTGAATTACATACATGAATGAGACCCAAGTGTACTTACATGAGCATGTGAATACTGAACATCAATGTAGGAGTAAGGAGACTCCTGACTGCCTGTCCAGTAATGACTGACTAATAGTGACATATTAACACCCTGAAATTCAATCTTCAGAAAGACATATGGCCTTCCCAGGTGTCTGTTGCTTTCAGTCTTTAACAGACAAACACAGAGCATGCTGCTCATATCAGAGGATCATCAAACATGTAAAACTTATTTCCTCCTTTTTAAAAAAATAAATAAATAAATTAAAAAAAAAATCACTAGGGACTTCTTGACTACTGCTGTGTTAACATTGATTACTTGAAACAACACAGACTCAAAGACGTTGTAAAGACTTATAATTTGCTTCAAGAGCAACGGCATGTATGTGCTGACATCAAATAAAACCTCAAGACAGAATCAGAAGAAAAGGTTCCATTTCAGAAATCATCTGGGTTGTGTCACCAGACAGATTCTGGGCGCCTTTCTTCGCCTCTCTGAACAGCATTCTTGATCAGCTATGAACTGCACTGGATCAATCATAAAAGGTACTATATACACTTTGTAGACGGGTAGATCTATAATGAGAAAACAGAAGGCCCACTGAACTCATCACTGCACTGAGGGGGTGAAATGAAAGATGGTGGTGGAGATGTACACAGTCAATGTTCAACTGGCAGAAAGCCTAGTTTTACTGTTGATTTTCCCCACCACTGAATAGTCATCATTTGTTCTACAGAAAAGCAGGCTCTTATATTTGTGATGTCTGTGTGAATTACTCTCTCTCTCTCCTCCAGCAGTAAAATGCCCAATCTTCACCTGAAGCTAGAGTATTAAATGTTCCTTACATTCTGAACATTTGGTTAACTACTGATACAAGGTGAACAACTATTCACTAAACTTTAATAACAATAATAATACTAAGGTAATGTCGAAAGTATAGTACTTTGCTGGACACAAACTATACATAAAAGCCAAAGAAAAGTTAGGCTATTGCTGGAAAACGGAATTAGAGAGCTATGCAATTTATTTCACTAGTCAACTCAGGTGGTCCACATATCTTTTACATTACAGTCCTTTAGCAGACGCTTTTATCCAAAGCAACTTACAAAAGGTATATCTTGAATAAACACTGAATAATCCACCTCTGCAGCTAAAAAAAAACTGTTGGATTATACTTACAAAGGATATGCAGGCAGCAAGTAAAAGGATCCTCACAAGCAAATCTTCAAACTGTTCAACCACCAGTTCCCAAAGCGATTTACCTTCAAAACAAAGATTTTCATTCAAACATGAGCATGTCCAGGTTTCCTTCCTAATGGAGAACTAATTAAACTTCAAATATATACAGATCACTTTTAGCATTTTATTACATGACTTACCCTCCTCAGCTGGCAATTCTGCAGTTCATCCCAGACACCACAGACAAAAGGAGAGATGAACAGGCCGTTAGATGTCAGAAGTTGATATATCACACTGTTATAATTGAGGTAAAGCACTACACCGGTGGGGAAAGTAAGGATGATCTTTTAGATTACTAATTGAATCGCAGTTTGCAGAAGTGTTTGAAATCTTGAAAGTATTTCGACATATAGATCGTGACGTCAGATACAGTTCCTTTTTTTTTTTTTTAAAACAGCATGTCGCCCATTAACCAGGCTAAAGCCATGGCCTGTGAATGGCACTGACAATACGCTTATTTAACACAATGAAGTAGTTTCTTACCATTAGGTCCATATCTTTCCCGCTGTTTCTTCACTTGGTCTAAACCCAGACCTGTGCTTTCATTGACGTTAAAAAAGCTGTAAACTTCTTCAACCGTCTTTGTGTGTGCGTTGTCCATCGTGAATGGCCAGTTGAGGACACCACTTCTTTTTGTCCTACTCTTGTAACCTTAGCCTGTCACGGTTAGCTATTTTACCAGAACAGGGCACACTTTACTGGCTGTTGCCGGCTAACATAGAATCGTACGGCAAGCAGGTGGCTGGCAAGAGTGGGTGATTTAAAGGCTTGCA
Organism: Monocentris japonica; assembly: GCA_900323365.1. Lineage (NCBI taxonomy): Eukaryota > Metazoa > Chordata > Actinopteri > Trachichthyiformes > Monocentridae > Monocentris > Monocentris japonica. The sequence goes on along the minus strand of OOFE01051873.1, from coordinate 8,238 downwards.
AGCTAACAGCTAGCTAACAAGCTAACTAAAGGCAAGCTAGCTAACTTATGGGATAACGTTAACTGTCGCTTCGTCTTGGTCGAATTCGCCGGTTGTGTTCTGCTAGCTTTCCCACGAAATCTTGAACGAACAATTCATATCGCCATCGCAATCACTGTAGTTTCCTTGTAAAAAATAAATAGCAAAATCCTGAAGAAAAAGTCCAATTAAATTATTTAAACATGTGGTTAAGTTGCCGTTCTGCTCCCTTCGCCCGCTCTGCCTGTGTGTTGCGGAATCACCAGTGTCTTCATCAGCACCAATCGCATTTGTCCGCTGCACCTCTCGCGTGCGTCGAATGCGGTGCTCTGTGTCCGCATGTGGAATCCGCTCATTGGTTGGAAACTCCGGAAATCCTATTTTCTCCCCGTCGGTCTCTCCGGTGTCTGTGTCATCGGCGATACATTTTACGGTTACATTTTATGCATTTAACTGATGCTCGAACCCGCAGCGATTTACAATGACTGCAACAGAAGAATAATCTTAAATTCCGATATCACAACAATTGCGAGCGTCGAAATCGGCTGTCTTTCCTACCCTGTGCCATCTTTTTAGCGTCTGGCGGTGTGCACACATTAGCCTATATACAGAATATTCTATTCTATTCTACAATATCATCTGTGCCATTCTGGAAAAATCTAATCTAGTTTTAGGGTTAGTTGATTGTGGTATGTCTATTTAGATACATTTGTATGCATTATTTTTTGCAAATCGTGCACTGCCAATGTTGGAGTTGATTTGTTTAAGGGCGTTGGTGTACTAACACTGGCTTCAGGGGGGGTTGATGTAATAATGGCTGTCTAAAGAGCCATCTGGAGCCTTCATTTTCATGAGCTGATGAATGTAATGATGTTAACTCCACTTACCTTTTAACTCGGTAATTGAGGGGCATACAATTTAGGATTTGTGATAACGGATCCCCCCCATCCCCCAAGAAATGCTTCCAGCCCTGGGCCTAGGAATGGTCATGTACATCTTAGTACAGAGCTTATGACTGTATATCTGCCAGTGTTACTATAGTTGTCACTAAAGAACCCCATGCCCTTTTAGACTGACAGAGAGGCGGTGCTAGTGATATAACACAGCTGACCTTATCATCCATTCTCTGGCCTTTTATCATTGTCTCAGAAAACATTTATCTGCTAAAGTAGTCCTAAAAGTAGTCTTTGGAATGATACTGTAGAGTCAGGCTGTGTGCTGTCCAGTGTCACTTATGACATATTTGCCCAGAGACATTTAAACTATATTTTCAAGGAAAATACTCCTTATTTTCGATCTTTCTTTGATTGGGGCAGATTGAGGCACAGGTTTGAGAATATAATGTTCCTGAGAATTATCTTAACCAGTACAACCAGAGCTGCACTACAGAAGGTGGGCTAGCTACTGTATGAGATGGTTTCTGTCTTTTGCAGTCTATCTATTGTCTATCAGAAAGACAGAGGTTATTTTCAGACACTTTGATTAATGTGTGCTGCCATACTGAGACACTAGCTCTGTGATAAGGGAAGAGAAAAGTCTGTACAACTAGCGACTGTTGGGGACCATTATTGAGAAAAAAGTGTAATGGAGAGTGTCTGTGCTGTATGTACTGGTCTGTTGTACATCTTGCAAATTGCTTCAGAGGATTTTTTTAATGAAGCTAAATAACATACTTCTTGGAATGTAGTCAATGTTGGGGAAATTCCTCTGAAACTGCAATTGGTCAAACTACTGTCTACTTCACAATGAAAAAAGTTAGTTTCACATAACTGGTTGCACACATCAAACAGGCAGCATGTATAAAATTAAATCTTGTATCAGTTTTTTTATGTCAGTTGCTCCGCTGTGACAAAGAAGAAACATGCAACAATGTGGAAATAAAACAAGACGACTTTTGATATATTTTACAACTTTTAAATATAAGCATACATCAAGTTGTTTTGACATATTTTGAGCAATCTGAATTGCTTGTTGTTTCAATAGAAAATGGAAGTCTGCCTGTGTCTTTATTGTTCATGTTGTCTTTGTAATTGCTTTAGAGCTTGTTGTACAATTCACTTATTGTAAGTCTATACCCACAATATGCCCCAAAGCCCTGGCTATGTGAAGAAGAGCATTCAAGAAAAACCTTTCCCTGAAATAAAAATGAAAATAAATTATAATGAAAACACAACACCACACACTAAATGTCCATTTTAACAAGTCTAGGATACATGAAAGAGGCCAATTGTTTACATTTACAGAATATCAAACAGTTAACACTAGACAGAATCACAGTGCGCATCCACTTCTAATATGGGTTAAACTCAATTATTTCAATCTTGAAATCCTGCAAAACTTTAGTAAATTCTAAAATTTCTAATTTAAGGTGCAATCACACCTGAATTCAGTCATTATTCCCTGGTGAAGAATTGTTGGCTGAAAACCCAAACAATACCAAATAACACTTATTTATAAGAGTAGCTAGCACCATATAAACAGTAGGAATGGAATTAATAGTTGCATATGCTATTGTTGATAGTTTTATATTAGGTATGGGATCTCAAGAGTCCTCCTCTGAGATGGAGCAGTATGTTATTGCCCCCTGAGAGACAGTGTTTGCTTTATTCACATCAACAACATGTATAACTCATCCAGTGAGGTAATGGCTTCAACAGCTGTAAATTTCTTTGCTCACAATGCAGATAGCTTCGAATCATTTTGGTAGATGTGGAGACTAGAGGACTCATGAGTGCAGAGGTAGAAAGGTTTTGGTCTGGTCTGACCTGGTTCTGCTGTGGCTAAGCTCGAGCAGAGTACAGGTGGGACGTTGTGCAAAGAGGTTGAGGTCGGCTTTGACAGGCTGTTAAGTGGCGCGCTCTGAGGACAAGTCACTCACACTGGCTTTGGATGGAGTGGAATCCTCCTTTGCAATCAGATTGGTGGTGCCCAGAGATGAGACACCTCAGGACATTGAGGATAATCATAACGCTGGCTTTCTGTACGACCGACTTCTGGAGGAAGATTTGGTTTTCTGCTGGTTTAGACTGAAGGCTGTTCAGGGTTATCTGTACATAAAGAAGACAAGATTAACATGCTACAGAATGTCTTCTTCAAGTCATCACTATAATATATAGAGTGATTAACTGAAGAGAAATTAAGCCCTTTCTATCAAAGGAGTTAGGCCCCTTTTCTATTCCTTTTAGAAGTTCCAATGATATGTTCCTTATTCTCGGGGCTTGTTCCTCGACACCTGAGCAGAATAAACTCAACCGTTTCAAAGTGTGCCTTGGCCTATAGAACCTGCAGCGTCTTTATACAGTATTTGACACAGAATTTACGATTACCACTTGTCAGCTGACAACAATTCTCTTTGCCCTGAGGGATCTTCCTACTGCTTTCATTTTTAGATGAAGGTCACTGTACCATAACCTACCATAAAGCTTGCTGCTATTAAACCATGTAAAAAATTGTCCTTCGTAGCTCGCAAGTATGGAAATTGAAGTTTTAGATGGAAATTTAATAGCTTCCATGTTTGCACGTGCATTCTGTAATGAAATTTTGGAGAAATCAAGCTAATTGAGTTTTGAACATAACCACCATAGCGTTACTAGATGACTTTCCTTCTCTATTGGTGTGCTTTTGCTGCTGTCAAGTGGACAAAGGCGCTACTACAGGCAAAGGTAATGAAGTGAAAAGACGGTTCTTACTAGCTATAATGTCAACCCTTTGTCTGTAAACTGATTACCATTGTTATAATTAGTATATTTGCGAAACAACACACCTTTCCCTCATATTTCTGGTGTTTATTCTTCTTCTTCCGTACCTACTTTGTAGATGGAGTGGTAGGGTTTACAGCTAACCCTTTTAACAAAAAGAAAACCATGAAAGCAGCTAACTACCGGCTATTGGCTCCGACCTCTTTGGCCGAGCGAGAAGGGCCCGTGAGCGTCGACAGCTGACCAATCCCAGCGTTACGAATATTACGTAGGCGGAAAAGCCCAAGCCCAACAAAACCGGACGCAAGCTAGTGACATTGAGTCGCGCGATATTGGCATCACGGGGTCAAAGTTGACTGTGGCCATGTGTCTGTATGTTGCTGCAAATGCAATCTCCTTTACGTTAAATAGTTACATTTCTTATATGCGGATTTGTGAATGCAAACATTAACTCCGCGTGCTCATCAGATTTTGTGTTTTATTTCCGAGTTTCGTTGAAGGATTATTTTTTTCTGTTTTTAATTGAATGCTGGTCTGCGTTAGCCATACTAGTCCAGCTGATAAACCAGACAGTTTGCATCTTTTAGTTGAAGATCTCCGTCTCTCGGGACAACAGAGCTCATCATGATGACTTAGCGAGCAATGCTGAAAATCCGGCCACTGCTGAGTGCCTTAACTAACCAACGACTGCTGACTTTTAAAAGATACGGTAAGGCAATTTGACAAGGATAGTTTTTGACAAATATGATTGATTGAATGTGTGTATCCCGACTGGATAAGCCTTTTCCTGTGCCATCCTCAAGTCTGTTACATCCATCAAGGTTTCCAAGTTGTTGGCATGAAGTCCCTAATCATACTTGGCTGTTCAGATATTTAAAAATATATTAAATCAGTTGTTTAAGTCACATTTAAGCTTACAATAATTAAGGGAGCAAGGGTGTTACCGTTGCGATAGCAGTGGATGGATCAGGGCAGTTGGCAATTATACCTTTGAATGTTGTGTACTTTTCAGGTTGCGTTTGTGAGTCACTTTGCAGGATGAGTGAAGGCTCAGGAGATATGCAGACCGCCAAACTACCAAAAAGAATCAACGAGGAAAATGAAGACTCTGCTGAGACGGTGCATGTTGCAAAAAGAATCAAATCAGAAGGAGGACCCACAGAAGATGAAAAGAAATATCCCAAAAAGAAAGTGGTCCTCCTCATGGCGTACTCTGGAAAGGGATACTATGGTATGCAGGTATGTGCATTTTCATCCCCCAGAATTAAACCACTTCCTCTTCCTAAGTCTCGCTAAATTCGACTATATTAAAGTGTTTTGTGTTTCAGAGAAACCCTGGAAACTCACAGTTTAGAACCATTGAAGATGATCTGGTCACTGCACTTATTAAATCGGGTTGCATCCCTGAAAACCACGGCAATGATATGAAGAAAATGTCTTTCCAAAGATGTGCCCGAACAGATAAGGTATGAAAATAGAAATGTATTTATTCCAAACTCTTGGCTAGTGAGGGTGAATGAAATGTCCACTGAAACACTGAAATGCAGCAATTTTGCGTAATTGCTAAAATGTGTCTCTGCATGGTTACATTTTTGCTCATTGTGTTTGTTAGGGAGACTGGTCAGTTTGGATGTTTGAGGCTTGAGCCACACCCTGCTTATTTTAATGTGTAGCCTAACTGTTGTGTAGTTTTAATTTCTTGTGTAAAAAGTGTAATGTAACATTATGTATGTGATCTGTTATTATATCTCACTATGACAGATACTGCCTTGCTGTTTGTCTTTCGAAACATATTCTGCATCTATTTGGTAGGGTGTGTCTGCAGCTGGCCAAATGGTGTCTCTAAAGCTGTGGTTGATTGAAGACATCATTGAAAAAATTAATGAACATCTGCCACCACAGATCAGAGTTCTTGGTGAGACATTGCTTCCAGATATTTTGTATTATACTGTCATTAACAAGTCCAAGATGTTGGGGTGGTGCATATTCTCATAAGCCAATATTATGGAGCAGAGCCAAGAGGAGACAATATTTAGAAGGCTCCCGGAAAAAATATTTTTGCTTTTTCTCTCACAGGTCTGAAACGCGTGACCCAGGGCTTCAATTCCAAAAACAACTGTGATGCTCGCACATACTGCTACATGCTTCCAACTGTGGCTTTTTCCCCAAAGGACTACGATATCCAGAATTCAGCAGTCTTCCGCCTGGAACCAGAAACAATTCAGAGGGTGAACCGTCTTTTTGCCCTCTACAAGGGCACCCACAACTTCCACAATTTCACTTCTCAGAAGAGTCCACAAGACCCCAGTGCCCGCCGCTACATCATAGAGATGTCTTGCGGAGAGCCATTTATCCGCAGCAATGCTGAGTTTGCTGTGATCACAGTGCGAGGCCAGAGCTTCATGCTGCACCAGATCCGCAAGATGATTGGCCTGGTGATTGCAATAATCAAGGGCTACGCAAGGGAGGAGGTGATTGAGCGGAGCTGGGGACAGAAGAAGGTGGATGTGCCCAAAGCTCCCGGGCTGGGGCTGGTGCTGGAACGGGTGCATTTTGACAGGTACAACAAACGCTTTGGAGGGGACGGTCTCCATGAGTGCCTGGAATGGGACAACGAAGAGGAGGCAATCAAGGCCTTCAAGGAGGCTCACATCTACCCCACCATTGTGGAGACAGAATGCCAGGAAGGTTCCATGGTCAGCTGGATGGCCACACTTCCTATCCATGACTTTGAGGCCACCGCTTCCGAAACACGGGAAAACAAGGACCAGAAACAGGTACGTGGAAATGTATAACTTATCATGGAGCAACACTGTGAATTTGAAATATATTCTTATTTATTTTTGCCTCCTTTTTTTTCCAGGACAATGAAGATGAGGGTAACCAATCAGATTAGGTCAGCCTGCCTGTTGAAACAAGAGACGACATTCTTTCACCACAAGAGCAAGCTTTCTTTGGGGTCTGGAGCAGGTCTTCCAAGAATGACTTTTTTCTTTTTTTATAAATTGGGATTAAATTTTGTTTCTCTTAAACAAATACTATTAAAAAAAAACACCCAACAGACTTATGAAAGTCTCCTGTCCTTTGTTTTACCCTGATTGTTTTCTTGCTAATTATCTTTTCATGTGCATCTGAATGTCAGCATGCAACAAATGTTTCTGGTTTGTGTATTGATGACTTGTGTTTCTGCTCTTGAAGAAGTCTGTTTTCTGAATAGCAATACTAGGAGCTTGTTAGTGACCAATCCCCTTTTTTTTTCTTTTTTAAATTAAGTGCAATTTAAAAATGTTAAACTTGGAACATAGAAACAGGCTATAACTCTTTGAACAAATAACTGCTTCAACAATTGACCAACGTTTTTGAAACAAATTTAAATTAATCTATGATCGGCCAGTAAACAGACTGTCACCGCAAATGGACAGTCAAGTAAACAGTTGAGGCCTTGGGACAAAACGCCTGTAGGTGAAACAGCCTGCAACCAGTACACCTGTAGCGCTGTTGCAAGCTGCCTTGGTGGCCAAATGGAAAACACAAGTTGAAGTTACGTCAGTTGGAAGTACGTATTACAGTTCTAATCTTAATCTGCAATTTGTGACCGAGACATGGCTAAGAGCATTTTCAACTCTGAGGTTATTCTGGCTATATGATACTGAAGAACATTTTAATCCTCTGTTACAGCAGCCGTAGATGTACAATGTCTTACCCAAAAGTTTTTGTCTGTTAGTTCTTGCCATCAACCTTTCAAACATTTCTTGTTGAAGTGTTGAGTCCACCTTCGACACTAGCCTGTCTCTTGTTCCCATGAGTAGTTAAGCAATTTGACTTCCTAAATGTCTTGTTAATCATCCGTGTTATAAGGTAAGACTACTCAAACTGATATCATCCTTTCAGTCACTCATAAGTATCACTCCTGTGTCTTTTGTGTGACCAGTGCCTTATTGCATACGTGTATCTATAATACACTATATGGCCAAAAGTCAGTGGACACCTGACCATCACACCTATATGAGCTGGCTGGACATCCCATTCTAAAACCATGGGCATTAATATGGAGTTGGACCCTGCTTTGCGGCTAAAAGAGCCACCACTCTTCTGGGAAGGCTTTCCACAAGCTTTTGGAGTGTGTGTGGGAATTTGTTCCCGTTCAGCCAAAAGAGCATTTGTGAGGTCAGGCAGTGATGTTGGACGAGAAGGCCTGGCTCGCAATCGGCGTTCTAATTCCTCCCAAAGGTGTTCAATGGGGTTGAGGTCAGGGCTCTGTGCAGGCCAATCGAGTTCCTCCACACCAAACTCGTCTAACCATGTCTTTATGGACCTCGCTTTGTGCACAGGGGCACAGTCATGCTGGAACAGCAAAGGGCCTTCCCCAAACTGTTGGAAGCGCCCAATTGGCTAAAATTCACTTATTTGTCATTTGTTTAAATAAAAAGTAGGTAGCTAACTTATTGCACTTTTACCTTAGCACTGGTTCTGCTCTTAGATGCTTGTTTAGGAAGGTAATGCATTTACAATTTCTGGTGAC
>OOFE01051872.1:26336-36738 GCA_900323365.1 Monocentris japonica | reverse complement strand
TGGCTGGAGCCAAACTACGGAAAGTACAGAGGGTGAGCATACCCGCAGGAGGTTTAGCTTGAATCTGTCCTTCAATTTTTTATCAAAATGCATGAGAGAAGGGGAGCTGGGGTTCTTCGGTGAGTCCTGGATCATTGTTGAATTTTGTCAGTCCTGTCTTTTATGGGGGAAAAGGGTTAAAGACAAAAACCGATCCCAGTCTAGAAAGCACTGCAGCAAGGAACTTAAAAACACATGTCAAAAGCAGCAGCTACCTTACAAACTGCTCCATACGTTGTGTCATGTGTTGTTCAGGATGAGAGCAGCCCGCCTGGGTCTGGTGTTGTCAAATGTGACTCCAACCGGTCCAGTGGTGGCAGTGGTGGTGGTGGGGAGGGACTGATGCAGGAGATGAACGCCCTGCTAGCACGCAGGTAAAACAGCCACACAGAATTAATCATGATTTAAAACATGTCTCAAGAGTGTGGGAACCCCTACGCTATCACGTTAGCGTTTTATAATCTTCCTCACAGTAAACACTGATCTCAACAAGCTAATCAGCTCCTGTTGAACCAGTTTTATCTTTGTTGTTTTATGTTTTCACCACCAGTTATGGGATTGTCTGTACATGTATCTCTTTGTTTTCTCATTTCTCCAATTCCTGCTCTCATAGACGGAAAGCTTCAGAGAAACCTGATGAAGTAAGTCTTGTACCTTACTCTACGTCTCTTCTTGTGTTTAGTATGAAACTTTCAGGTTTACATTATGAAATGCCCATACATTTTCACAATCTCACTTTGGGAACCATAAAGATGATTGATTTGTTTTGTAGTGATCATCCATCCTTTCTCCTACAGGATGACTCTAGTGGTCGGGGGCCGGGCCAGCAGAACTCAACAGGTACAGAACCGGCTTCTCCCCAGAATAGAATTATGTATAATAGCACTATCTTGGTTTCCAGAAAACTACCGATTGTATGAAATCTTCTACTCCATGAATTGCTTAAAACTGTAGTGATGTGTTTTGTTGTTTTTCTGAGTAATGTGATAAAATATAAGCTTCCCCCCTCACTAGATGCTCTGAAGAAGCCATGGGAACGATCTAACTCTGCAGACAAATCCTCACTGGTGTCCAGGTCGGTAAAGCAGTGTGAGGAGTAAAGGAGTGTGGTTTGATAATGAAATAGAAAAGGAAATATTTTGCGTTAACAAGAGGGAATTGGAAATAAATCACATCCTATGTACCATGCAAACTAGGATATGCAGTAGAATGAGATAATGATTTAAGAATATGAACCATGACCATGTTTGACAAATATCCCTCCTTCCCTCTTTCCTTTCCTATAAGTTTTTTTGTCAGAGCCAAAGCTTTTTAACACTTAATTGGGTTGTTGGTTTATTATCCTCATCTACAGTGAAATGAATAGCCTGATCTTATAATTGACAGCTTTTATTGTTTTGTGTTGCAGAGTGAGACCCATTGGTAGCACCAGTGATGCAGACACAGAATTTGACAGGATGAAACAGGTTGGTAGGCCTACCTCACTTCTGCTATCAAGAGAAATGGGAGGCACCAGGGCTGAATTTCAAGTGTCATAGCAAAGGGTCTGAATACTTATGTCAATGTGATATTTCAGTTTTTCCTTTTTAATAAATTTGCAAAAATTTCTAAAATTCTGTTTTCACTTTGTCATTATGGGGTATTGAGTGTAGATTGATGAGGGAAAAAATGAATTTGAACGATTTTAGCATAAGGCTGCAACATAACAAAATGTGAAAAAAGTGAAGGGGTCTGAATACTTTCTGAATGCACTGTACTAGCTCATATTGCACAAATCATGAAGGCATTATACACACCCAGTGATGTTGAAAAGGGAACTAATATGTAGGTCGTTTTGCAGGAAATTCTGGATGAAGTTGTTCGTGAATTGCATAAGGTGAAAGATGAGATCATTAATGGTAAGCAATGCAGAGCGATTACCTTTCATTTCAGTATCCAATGGAAACACATGATGAAGAATGTAATAATCGGTCCCACCCACAAATAACTGTGTACAACTCACTGACAGTATGAACTAATCCTACTTAAATCCTTAAATGATGAAGCTTGTTGACACCATTACTAATTCGTGGTAATTTTCTCTTTCCCGTTGTTCCATGTGAAGAACTTAATCGGCCAGCACAGCATGAGTACAAAACAGAAGCATTCATTCATTCTTTAATATGATGCCTTCTGTCTTTTAGCCATCAGACAAGAAATTGGCAGAATCAGTACATCCTAATCTCATCCGAGCAACAACAGGAGGAGGAGAGCAAGGGGAGGAGCTGGAGGAGGATGGACATGCAGATGCACAGACAGGAGGACCAGGGAATGTTCTCTCAATGTTTCTGTGACCTGACGCTGCCATGATGCAAGTTGCAGAGATGTTGTGCCAACATTTTGAGTCTGCTGGACAGCAAAATGAAAGGAAAGAAAGAAATAAGAAGCAAGGGACTAATGGAAAAAGAGAAGGAGAAGAAAGAAGCAAGGAAGGAGAAAAGGAGACGGCTGGAAGGAGAGAGGGAGAATAAGACTGATAAACTGAGCAGGGGATGTAAAGTGTAGACATTGATAAAAGATGAATCTAGGGACGGATGAACACTCGTCTTGAGTTTGGTGTTGTGGTCCTCTCTGTGCACCTCATAGACTCAGTCAGCCCAGTGTTGCAACTCTTTGTTCTCTGTTCAGTCCACGTCTAAAAAAGAAAATATTTTCGTTTTCTAAGTTTTTACTGTTTTATTATTTAAAAACTGTGGTGATAATGATGATGCTGTTGATGACAATGAGTATTTTATTGATATTATAGAAGGAGAAAGGAAACTTGCACACCATTTATGTCAGCCTTTTATATTTTCTATTGTTATTTTTGTTTAGTTTATCCCTAGGTATTTGATGATAACAAGCACAACATGGGCAAAAATGGTGCTGCAGACTCACCTGCCCTCAACTGGGTTATTTAAAAAAAAAAAAAAAAGGCTTTTTATGGCTTTGTTCATACTGGCGTTGAGTGTCTAACTTTCTTTTCTCCAGAGATGTTGGACAACATGCAGGTAATTTGAACCACAATTAGCTACTTCAAGACCCCCTTCCTCCTCATCCAAGGCATGACATATTACAAAAGAGCAGTCAATTTTTTGACAATTAATCAAGAACACAAGATAAAACAGTGCTATACAACTCCAGTGTGATCAAGGTCGCTCTACCTGGTCAGATGTGTAAGACCATTGGAACTTGGGGATCATTCACAAAACAGGCCGATAACTGTAAATGTGCCACCTAGTTTTGCCTAGATATGAAACATTGTAGTAGTAACTATTAGTCATCCTATGCTCTGTGAACCTCCCAAGTATGCATGAAACTCTATCTCTATAAATTAGTTTTTCATTTGGTTTAAAAAAAAAAAAAAAAGAAAAAAATTTAAACGGTGGTACATTTATCATAGTGGTTTGTTTCCATGAAGATTCCCCTTTCTATATATGAAAAAGGTGAACTTGAAAATGATAACTAGACTAAAATGTAATGGGTTGCACTGACAACATGCAAATCTTACATAGGTAAAAATGTGCAGGAAAATGGTATGTGATGATAGCGAAATGTTTCTTTGCAGGGAGGATTTGGTTGAATATTGGTTGTTGCATTCTATCCAGTCTGTCCGCTCTCAACTACGTTCTAATTTAAAAGCTGGAAGTAAATTCATTCAAACAAAACCAATAGACCTGTCACTCATCTACACAATGTCCTGCAGTGTTTGTTTTCACTTAACCATCTCAGACAAGATTGTGGTTGTGTGTGGAACATTTAACTGAATTTCACCTTCAAAGTATCATTTAATTAGGGTGAAACAAAAGAGAGGTCACTGTGAAAAAGTTACATCACTAAAAGATATCCGATTATCAAAAACAGACAAGAAATGACCAATTAATAATGTATTATTATTATTGATAACTTTTTCTTTGTAGAAAAAGTACTTTTTATATATAACTCAATGATTTAAATAGAAACAATAACACTCATACTGATCAGTCACGACATAGATTAAGTTGTACATAGATGTAATCAAATGGTTTACAGCAAGATGGAGCTGCAAACAGGCAGAATGGGGCGTCACTGAAGAAAAGGCACCTCTTACTGAAAGGTAAGTTTCAATGCGCATTTCCATCTCTGCGCTATTCTGCATGATGGACGTAAAAGTAGTGAAACAGAATTAGCCACCCTAAGGTCAGGGCTGGCATTACATCAGACTTCTGCTGATCACCACTTCGTCTTGTGGGGTGACTGTACTTAAATCAGCAGCACCGATCCTGCATCACCGTGTCCACTCTGAGCGGCCTTGTGTGTCCCTTGATTCTCACATTCAAAAATTGTAATAGGAGTCTGACTTAATGACAGTCTCTGGCTTATTGGCAGATAACAGATTGAAAATGTGTTCTATAGAAGCAGTGAAGTCCCAGTAAAGACTGTGTGCGACCTTTTCCCTACTAACTAAAATAAGGAACTTTCCCTTCATCTAAACAAAACGGTAAATAAATATCACACAATCAAAGCCGGCCGTAACTGACAACTTTTAGAAGCACACATTGTTGGGGTAAGGATACCTTCCAGTTGTATCTGAATTCTCTGCCCATTTCCACGAACTGTACATTCATCCTCTGTACACGTATGCAATTGCAATCTGCACATTCATTCACTATATATTAAAGTATATGATTGATTTAAGTGTAGGATGCTCTGCATGCCGTATGACAGTTTACGTATGACAGTGGCGAGCATACACTTCATGGACAAAAAGATTTTTAAGAATATGCCTCAGAGAGGACATGATGGCATTAGCATTGATCCACAGATGATTATTGCGACCTACAATCAGTCTCAGGTCTATTCCTGCTTGACTAGCTTGTATTCCCGTTTGATTCTAGCATAGGGGCCAATGCTGTCATCAAACACAAAGTCCCATAATACCCGGATCCAGGAAGTGTGCTGAGGCAGGGAGTCATAGTATTCTGCTGCAATTTGCTTGACCTGGTAACAAGAAAGGCAGAGGTTAGTCTGAGAGCTTAGAAAGATGGAAAAAATGGAAATCTGCAATATGCATATGCCATTTCAATGGCTCAAATGTCAGAAGCATATTAGTCTTGGGTTGGACAGAAGTCAAGATCATTCCTTATTTCACAAGGAAGATCATTGTGATTGATCATTGTGATCAAATGCAGGAAGATGCAGGTAACACATTTTCTGTTAAATTAATTCTGTCAACAGTGGACATGTGTTTTTCACAGAGGATCACACTCTGGGTGCAGTTGACCCTGGTGGACATGCTTGACTAGATTAATGTGCTGACGTTTAAGTATAGGATGACAATAAATTGATATTTAAAAAAAAAAAAGTTCTAGTTCAAAAACTGACGATTCCATCAAAATATGGTCTTAAAATAGCTGATAAAATAGAAGGGTTTTCATCTGTGAGATCAGATCTTTTTATTTGTCATTATCAAACGTTGCGCTAGAGGCTGCAGTTAATCAGTTACAAAGCCTGTCCTTCCATCTGATAAATAGTTGCAGTTGATGGAAACAATTTAACGCACCGCATTTGCCAATAGTTTTTTCTGTTTAGAGAATGCCGTCTTATCTACACAGGCCTGGTGGTGATGTAAATGCTGTTACACACCTTATTCTCAACCGTTCAACTAGGTCAAATAGGCTTTAAGAAATCTGGACTTGAGTCATTTGTGAAACAGGTGTGCCTGGTTTCATCAACCACAGTTTGAGAGGGTATAAGATCTGAGCTGCCAGAAAATAACTTTTTTGTTTTATCAGGGCAACACAGTCCTCTCTTTTCTCACCTGAGGTAGTTTGCTGCCAGGTACACTTGGGAAGTCATGATGCTCCATGTGATACCCAACATTGAACGTGATCCAGTTCAGTGGTCCATAGTAAGAATATGTCTCGTGTCCCTTCAGAAACATGTAATGCTCTGCAATGAAATGTCCAGAAATAGGATGCAGTCCCATACACAGGATAGATCCCGCAATGAGGTAAACAATAGGCTTCAGTCCCCATAGATAGTAGATAATGAAGTCTGCTGTGAACTGAACCACTGCATTCTGGATCTCTAGCTGACCAACCGGTTTAGGATTGACCACCAAGGGGCGCAGGGCATAGAAAAAGGGCTGCAGGAAGAGCCAGAGGACCTTCCTGGCCGGGGTACAAAAGAACCATCCCTCAATGTCCGTAGGAATGTCCACATCTAGCTTGTCACCTCCCAGATACCGATGGTGGTCGATGTGGTACTTCTTAAAGGAGGCAGAGTAGGGCAACCCGATGGGCAGGTTGGCCCACATGGCAAACCAGCGGTTCCACTTTGCCAATTTGTTGCCAAAGGCCACATTGTGGGAGATATCATGGATGGCAAGGGTCAAGGAGTGGTTAATGCAGCCACCAAAGGCGTAGGCCCAGAAGAAGATCCACTTCCAGGAGAGGTTGTGGACCATGTAGCAGGCCACGAGCTGGGTTAGAACCATGCCTGATACCACCCACTTCAGCTGGGGGTCGGGACCCATTAGAGACTTGATCTTTGGATACTTGGCTGAGGAGAGAGGCAGGTGGATAGAGGAGGAGAAGCACATGGTTGGAGATAAGGAGATTGTAGGAATAAAAGGAAGCGTCAGGAATGAGGGGGGGGTGTAGAAGGAGTGATAGTAGGTAAGAAGGTGTTGAAGAGAGGGAGAAGGTAAAGGGAACCACAGAGGAAAACAGGAGATGGTGAGAGTAAAAACGAAGTGGAGGAGAGAGAGAGAGAGAGAGAGAGAGAGAGAGAGAGAGAAGACAGATTAAGTTTCATTCCTTAAATAATGACGTGTAGATTAATATCTGATAATATGTGAATGTAGAAATGAGGAGACTATATATATCTCTACTATATATCTACTATATAAGAAAGTTGGATTCATCAGAATTAATTCACTTTCAATTCAACCAAGGATGTTGAATTTTCCTTAGAATTTCTTCAAAATCAATTTGACTTTCAAAAGACACATCACCGCACCATATTGTGACAACGGAGATATCTCAAAGAACGTTACCAAGCACTTTGTAATACGGTACCAGTCCTTCCCATGGGAGGAGCCCTCTTGATATAAGTCTTTTTTAATTGGAAGAGGTGTTGTTTTGCTGTGGGTCATGACTCAAAAGGAGTTACACGTCAAAAAGCATCAACAGGGAAGTCTTTTGAGAACATTCATCATGGCAACAAAAAAAAAAAAAAGGGTTTTGCTCTTAAAACATTGAGAGAGTTACAATTACAACATAATCTACTCACAAATGCAGATTTGTATGCTACAGTGGAAGTGGACTGTTAGCAATAACCAAATAAATTACTGCTTGTAATTATTTCATGCACACACATGCAGGTCAAGTGTGAAGTAGAAATTGTATTGCAGTGTTAACAGTGAGAACCTCAGTGAAAGGGACCGAGTGTTTTCTAAGTGCAGGGGCTTCGCCTGGTGATGGTACATGTAAATCTGCTCTGCTTTCATCTCATTTGTATCATGCCTCTATGCAAACCTGGCTTTCGTGAGTAACAAAAACATTAAGAACACTTGAGATTGGTTTCAGGGGTGTTGCTATCGCATGTAGGTCTCCACCCTGCCGGCCAAACCCTCCTCATTGAGTTAACGTTTAGCCAGGACAATAGGACAAAGTCAGCAGGAATTCCCGTGTCATTCATCTGAAAAGAATAATTTATCAACAATTATTCAATGTACGTTTCTCTCGGTCTGTTCCCATCAATTATTTGTTCTTGCTATTTCTAGGCATGGCATGATTATAGGTTATATGTCCTCAGCTATAGCCATTCTAGCCCACCCACAGGGCATCGAGTTAAATAAGTAACCAGACATCATAAAAGGAAACCATTTAAAACCACCTTGTTGAACAATTCCACTCTTTGCCACTCTGATGATGCAATAAGTAATGTACACCGACCACCGTTGGATTTGAACTTCACTATGTTAGAGAGAAAAGTAACTATTTCACCATATTGTCAGATATTGTCATGTCTAAGATATCAGCAAACTAGAAATAAATTCAGACTCAGCTGAAACCTAACGGATGCAAAACAACAACCAAATTATGCACTGTGAAGAGCAAAAGCAAATGTTCCTATTCAGTCAGTGATTGACCACCTTGTGCAGTGTCACAATTATCTATTATTCATGTGGCTTAATAAGCTATTAGGTGCAGGTGTAGATTTCTAGTGAACCTAAAAGACCATGTAAGGTTTTCAAAATATGAATTAAATCTAGACCTCAATCAAGCATGACAAACAAGAAGCTCTTCAATTCATGAAGTCAAACAATCAATCAAGCATCTCATATGATAGTATAAATTAAGTGAAGCACAGCGGCCACTGGCATTTACGCTCATCATACCCTGATACAGATTGCCTCTCTCCTCAGGACAGGCTGGGGGAATTATAAAAACAAAAGGCTTTAATAATTGAAGGCCCAGTGGTGTCAAACGATCCATCACCCTCGAGATGCTTCTTTCACACCAGAGCAACCATGTGACTATAAACACTAACTTGTTAAGCCTAAATTGTTGTTACTTCACTCAAGTAAAATGATACATCAAATTAACAAAGATGTTTTTTCTTGATCTAAACTAAATATACTTGCTTTCATAAAATGTTTGCCATTGTTTAATCTGCCAAACTGCTCAGAGTGGCTTAAGTGTTCAAATCAATAAGAGATATAATATTGTACAACATCATTAAGTGTTGATGTTAGTCAACAAAATTAGACAAATGCTCTCTTGTAGCAATCAAGTAAGCTTTCTATACTGTGTAGCCAATGTTATGTAGGGTGATCTAATGAAGATTTTTCCTCTGACCCTCTGACTCCGACAATGCCCCTCTTCTTACTGTCATGCATAGCATTGTATCTGTGTTTGCCTTGAGTGGGGAATGTGTCTTGTTACCTAGCAATGTCAACTGCACCTGCTATCAATATGTTGTGGTTGTTTTACAATTCAGAGGAAAAGACAGGCAAAGAGGGAGATAGACTTACACACAAGGAGTTAACCCAGCGGTGTAATTGTCAAACAACTGAATGCATGACCTGGTATTTCAGAGGCTAAATCTATTGTTAGTCAGCTTAATAAGATTTATAAAAGAAAGTCATAAGACATGACAGTGATAGGAATACTGGACAACACATGCCTTTCATAGCTATAGATATTAATTTTGTAATATCCTGTCCTTTACCAAGACTGGGGAGGAATGTCTACCAGGCCTGGAGAGTGACTAAATGCATTTACTATTGTTTTCCTGACATCTAAACTCCCACATTTCTTTGAAGAAAGGGGCTTCACGGAAACTTCACGGAAATAAAGCAAAGTTCAAAGTTGGAGTCAACCAACCTTGAGAAGAAGCAATCTTCACTCTATACTTTACATGTTAATGCATCGAAGTCCTACTGAAATGGATAATATGCATTTTATCTTTGGCACCAAATTATTTCTAATTGCAAATAATTAAATGCATCTGACTTTTTTCCGTCGCCTTTAAAATGATTCATGTTGCCTAACTCTTCCACCACCATCTAAACGAATTACCCAGAGTTTAGTTCAGTGTTAGTAGTAGTAATAGTCCTACACATTGCCGGTACACACAGTATCAACTTACTCTACATATATTGTGGGCTGAGTACTGGTTAAGCAGCAGTTAGTAAACAGGTTTGACCGGCTACGATTTTATAACTAGCCTATGTTGAAGGAAAACTCACTGCAACTTTTGCTTTTTTACAGAAACTAACAACAAATCTGACTCGGCGGGTTGCTTTGTAATGACTGGTGTCTCCATGATCGGGATTATCTTACCCAATATTTCTTTTCTTCTTGAAGTGTGGGGCTGATCATTGTAGACCCATTCAAAGTCACCTGTCTTCCCCATGTTCATCCTCGCACTGCTGCGTAGGAGGCGAGTCCGGCGACGAGCTCTTCGCCGTGTGTCATCCAACCTTCACAGTTTTGGGGCACACCCACTCGCAGGCGGCTGCAGGTGTACGGTGGGATCATAAGCTCCTCCCGTGAACAGGTGAGGGAAAAAGTTGGTTGCTGAAATTCATGCAACCTGACAACATATTTTCATCCCTAACTTCTGTAGCAATACTATAATATACACCTATCCCAGCAGACGTCACTAAAGGAATATTATAGCGATGCCATATCAAAGGAGATAAAAAAGAATGTAGTGCAATTTATTAATTCACTATACTGAGGACAACAGACACACTTAAAAAGGATAATCCCGGTATTTTTAAACCCTATTTTTTTTTTACATATTTTGGGGTCTAAATGACTAATAGGTACAAAAAGTTTTGGAATTGGTC
>OOFE01051872.1:0-17477 GCA_900323365.1 Monocentris japonica | reverse complement strand
AAGTACGCCTGTGGAGGTAGGCCTGCTGCTACGGCCTTCAGATAGCTGTCCACTGCACTGGCCTATGGAAACACATGCATACACTGCATTAGTTACATTGTCTGCATTTACTGTATAGGTTATGTCCCGTGACAAGAGGTTTGACAAACAAGTTGATAACCAGGTATAAGCAGATACCTGGTAGTCGGGCATCTTGAACACGTTGCTGAAACCTCCTCCGCTGATGTAATCTGTAACTTCATAGGTCACCTTAAATGGGTTCTTGAATGAGGTTCCTCCTACTGTAGTCACATATGGGCTGGGAGGGAGGAGGAGGGCACAGGATGTTAGCAGGATTCCTGCACAGCCAAAAAAATAGTATGTAGTATACAGTGATGGAGTCGATGTTTTACCTTGAGGCGGGGAAGCTGGGCCTGAAGGAATTTTCTCCTTTAGTCAAATGTCTGCAGCCAGCACCACTGTCACCTAAATATGAGATGAGATTCAACAGAGAAAAAAAAAAAAAAAAGATGTACCAGGGTTTCAATAGAGGATCTATTGACCAGTGGCCAGTCAGCCTAAGTATTAGTGTACGTCTTGGAAAATGCTACATCACCAAGGTAAACTGTCAACATGTTTTTTCCTAAGCCAGCCTGCCATTGTGGGTGTATTTAAAGCATGTGGTGTACTCATGTTTCAGGTGAGACAATAATCTGACATTAAGAACAGAGCAGCTCCACAGCAACTTGGATATGTTGCCAAAGAGACCAAAGCAGTCTCCTTTTACAATAACGTCAGCCACAACTCATCTGCCATCCCAAATTACAGCTTTCCCCAGTTCTTCAAGTGTAGTCATTTTTGCTTTGTGCCATTGGAAATAATTTGTTTTCAACTGACCTGACGAATTAAAAAGGTAAATAAACTCAAGAGGGCAAATAGTCAATACCTAGACTGCAGGTGTTTTGGTCATCTTTCACCCTTTTTTCTTAATACTGAGGGGTTTACGTTTGGAGGGAGCAAATATCTTCAACCCACAATACCTGTTGTAAACTGTTAAACATGGTGGTGGATGTGTAATGGCATGGACACTCATCTCATCTGATGATTGTTCTACATGGTTGGGGCCAGGGAATATGACCATATGACCATGAATTTTACAAGACCAGGTGCAAATGCTCCCATATTCCAGGATGACAATGCCCCCATGCACCCTGGTAGACAAATTCAAGAGCAAGAATGTTTCATGAACACCATAATGAAGTCAAACGGCTTCTGTTGCCTCCACCAGATCTAAACATCATTGAGCCTTTATGAGAATTGTGGAGTGCAGAGCATTAAGTAAATTCTGTCTCTTTCATCCACAAAAAGAACTGGGGACTTCTTTCTTGAAGAATGGTCCAGTATACCACGACATACAGTTCAGGACTTGTATGACAGCCTCTCAAGAAGGACTGAAACGGTTCCTAAGGCAAATAGTAGTCTTCCTGCTCACTGGGAACTTTATATTTATATGTTGTTAGGTGTTTCCATTATTTTGTCCACCCTCTGTATGTACTGGTTGTCATTTGTACCAAATTCCCCCCCCCCATTACTAACCAGAAGCAAAGAGCAAGGAGATGCCCCTGACGCCAGCCTTCATAAACTCTGTGTTGATGCGCATCATGTAGGCAGCAGACAGGCTGTCTTCATCGTCCCCGTAGCTGATAGTGTGGACCCAGGGAACGAAAGACATGTTGCTGAGCAGAACCAGCCACTGGAGGAAAGGCTCTTGGGACTCATGACGCCCTGGTGGAAAAAGGGGAGAAATTTAAATTTGAATCTTGTAAGGGAACTGTGTGTGTGTTGTCTGGGGGCGGGGGTGTAGTCAAACGTTGCAGCCATGTTTAATAATTGAAAATTATTGCTTTTTACTCCAATTTCTTAACCATTTAGAGTTGCCCCCCTTTTGCGATCATAAAAGTTCTCTCATTTAGAAATTGAGACAAGACATGCTCGATACTGACCTGGGTTAGTGAAGACCCACGTGGAGATGTTTGCCCCTGTGCTCATGATGTACTCCACATCCAGACTGGCCTCCACACCGGCTTTGCCTGTTCCCTGTTTGCCAACGACCCGGTCCACCTTTGACAAATGCTGGAAGCTCCCGCCAAACAGGCTCATGAACTCAGAGAGGTCTGTAGGGTGGTAGTACTGCTCCAAGAACTAAAAGATAAGCAAGTTGATTAAAGTAAGAGTACAATAGCACAGTTGTAAAATCTGGGGTTTTGTATTACATTCATTTGGTTAGCTATGAAGTCAAGACAAACCAAAGTATATACTCCTAGTAGAGACCTTCCTACCTGAGCTACTGCCTGGCTGTTGTTCTGAGCTGATCCCACATCAGCTGCTGTCAGGTTGTAGCGGGACCTCAAGATGGCAGGAGTCACACCAAGGTGCAACCATGCCTTAGAGTGCTCATGCTTCCTATTGGATGAGTCTTTGCTGAGGTCCTGTCCCTTGGGCGGGAAGCGGTGAAGCCCTCCAACTGCGGGAGGAGTACAAATTCAATAACCCATTGAGTCCTTACCATCTAATGAGATGTTAGCACTTACCAATAATAAGTGATCCTAACCCAAATATGTGCAGCAATCATAAATGATAAATATACATTTGCCAGCCATAGTGCTCACCAAAGTCAAGGTGCTGGTGAACATCGTCATGAACAGAGTACGGAGACGATGACCTCACCAGAGAATGGCCATCTCTGACGTAACGGTGGAACTTGCTACCTGGAAGCAGTGTCTCTGCCACCCTTAAGCAGAAAATGAACCAAACCCATCACACCCTAAATACCAACAAACCAACTACCAGCTCATGCAAATGTCAAGTATATTTGTTTGAGAAGCTCACAAGCCTATATGCAAACCCGATAGACAAACTCAATCATTTAAATCTATGCCAAGAGCACAGTTGTTATACTACTGGTGCCAAGTATAAGTGTTACAGGGAGGAGGGACTTCAGCAACATTGTTTTATCTTAATGAATTTTAGGAAGCAGGCAACAGTCTCCAGCTCAAAGTCCATTTGAATTCATCCAATAACAAATGGAAACAGGAACTGTCCCATGAGACACATTGCATGCCTTTTCACATTTTACACATTGAGGAACTTCAGCAGAAAGACAACCTTTAGCGCCTTAACTTTGTCAAGTGCCAACAACAGCCGTTACTGAGTAACCAGAATTCAATGTTGTTGAGAAAGGCTTACTCTGTGGTCATGGTGCACTGTATGAAGTCCTCTGTGTGGACAGTTAGGGAGTTTGTAACCCCATGACTCTGCAGCCATTGACGCACCACTTTCTGGGTCAGCTCAGACGGACGCACAAGGGAAGCGACTTCCTCTAGGCTCCAGTACTTACCTGTTGATGACAAAAGGGGTTTCTCAATACTTAACTATCTGGGACAGTTACAGTAATTGCTGTATATTTTTTGAAAAGCAAAAAAAAAAAAAATCTCTTGTCCTATTGCCAGAATCAACTCCCACGTACATTTTCAAATTCATACAAATGCAGAACAAACTACAGTTTAGGGTTTATGGATTACTGCCACCAGATAGAGAAGTGAAAGAGATCATCTGTCAGTACATAGTACAGCCACTGAGCAATTCCCTTTCTGGTAGAAGTTCAATAAGCTCACGTTGCAACTGAAGAAATCTTTTTGGATATGCTTTTAGAGAACTGAGCAGAGTCCTACCATATAGTGCAGAATCAGGGTCTGACACCAGTCTGAGTGCTTCCTCCAGCTGGTGAACATTCTGCTGCTTCAGGGCAAAGGTCAGCTCCAGCTCCTCTGAGGGGCTGACCCGGCCAACATGGGCCCAATCCTCCGGTACCCTAAGGAAAACAATTACAACAGTTCAAGATCAGGTTCAGCCTAATTCAGAACTGTGAAACCATCCTTTGTCGGTCTAGTTTGCATCACTGAAATGTTCGCTCAAGAGCATATAGTCTATGTAAGCATTACGGTTAGTGGCTGCAATGTTCAAACAACATGCAACGTGTGGGTTTTCCAGACACTGATTAAGCACACTGCATTCTTGATATACATCTGTAGACAGGGGCTGTCAAGACTGATCCGTGTCCATGAAAAACTCTCTTAAGGCTTGACCTTTAAAATGTTTGAAAATGGTTTACATGAGGAGAGGCACAAATATGAAGAACCAAATCATACTGAGACTGAGGAAGGGCTTTAGAAGTTAATTTGCTCACAAGACATCTTGATCCTCTTCAAGGTATCCACTCCAGACCAACGTGCTGCACAACAGGAGGATGGTGAAGGGCAGCCTGGCAGGTCAAAGAAGAAAAAAACAATGTAGGCCAAAACATTCAGCAAGCACCTGGCGCTACTTGAGAGCTGTTTTAAAACTGAAAGCAGTTTTAGCTAAGTAGGTCAAACCACCGCATTCCTTAACACGCAGATACACACAAATAAGTTATACTTGTCTGAACTTGTAAACAAAAAATACATGGCAGTTTATGTGAATCCTCTACTATAACCAGCTGGTAATCAGATATCTAGGTCATCACACACAGCAAAAACAACAGAAACCACGAGGTGCGCTACGTACCCGGAACAGTTAAACCGCCTATCTAACTATATGCCTCCTTCCCTAAACACCTGCGAGAGGGAAAAACAACAACTTTTAGTGTATGTAATGATGTAAAAACTCACAGGGGCATCGTGTTCTCACGCGTTGTAGTTGCCCACTTATCTCAGCTGTTCTGATTTGTAGGCAGACTATTATAGACTCATGAGTCACGTGACAGCCCCGTCACGTGACCAGAAATCCAGTGACTTTGCATCAAAAGTCTCACATCCTATTGCGATAAATTCTGTGTGATATTTTTGCATTACATTTATTTTTTCAATGTACTTGAATGTCAATAACATCTTAATGCATTTATGCATTTACCCATAGACCTGAGGTTAATGCTATTTCGATCAATATAATCCCTGTTCCAATCAATGGCAAATATTTTTTCCAGTTTCTGCTTGCAAGATTTTATAAAACAAATATCAGAATTACCTTTAAAATTCAATATGTGCCAGTGCAACAACATTGAGTTCCGGTACTGTTTAAATAGTGAGCTATGGATCAATCATTACAGTCATTACAGACATGCTCAGTGATCATTAATTAATAAATAAAGTATACTTAAACAACAATATTGCTTAGATTGAATGAAAACTCTTGGGATCGCCTTGCAGAATGTAAAAATATTTCCGGAAGCTCACTAGCTGGCCAATCAGAGCTCCTGTTACATCTCTTCGGGTGGTTCTCTCTATAATTATTATTAGCATGGCACTATGGTGCCTTTGCCAGTTTAAATGGCAGTGGAGAAATTGATTGCGAGATGGAAAATGAATAGGAAAATGCATTTCTAAATCTAATAATTTGTTTTTATGAAAGTAGTTCTGAAATAACTCGTTGCTGCAGTAAAAGTAATAGGATTCAGCACAGTTCAGTTTACTCCACCCTTCCCTGATAATCAATACATTTTATAAAGTTATACAGGTCGCAATATCCGATACCAAAAGAAATTTACCATGGTTCATGTCCTGGGTTTGCGATACCCGTAGGCTATAGCTCATTGCTCATGTTAAATACAGAAATGCTTCAAATTTCAGTCGCCTTAAATAAAAATAGCTTAAAAAAAATAGGCTATTTTACAAACAATTGCGTGCCCAGGTTTTAGATATTTATCAACACCATGTAAAACTCTATTTAGTCATGGCATTGAGATAGTAAAAAGTAAAATATTTACAAATCAGCATTTATATGTACTATATTTTTATATCTACCTCGAGGTGGCTGCCCCTACCCTTAACACCTGATGAAAATAAAAAAAATTTAATAGAGCTTTTTCATTTCTTCTAAAAGTAGTTAAAAGATTCAGATCCATTTTGTAAAAAATTCTTAATGAAAAAAAAATCAAATCTAAAAACTACTGTCCCCAATTGATTAACTGTACATGTAATTCCCTCAATCAGTAACTATGAAAGATGTTTAAATTTGCAGATTTTACAAAGATTAAATTTAGATTTTGATTAATCGTCTATATTAGATATCAAATGTATTTGAATTGAATATTTCCTAAGAGATTGACTTACTATGCAAAAACAAAAACCAAATAATTAAAAAAATGTATTCTCTAAAAGGTGAAAAATACAAAATATTATATACATGTATTCTGTCTAACATTTTCCACTGTGTTTCGGTGGTGACACATTTTGGTCACTATTGAACTTTGAGTAGATATGTGTGCCTTAGATATGGTGAAAGAATCGTCCAACGAACCAAATCTATTAATTAAAACAATTTTATTATAAAATGATAATTATGCACCTAGGAATTATAACAAGGGATAGTTACAGGGACAAACCAATCAACACAGAGAATGTTGTTGATATTTCATGTTAAACATCGTGAAATGATTTCAGACTGCTCAAATATTATGAGTATATTATATAAATATACTCTAACAGGCCACGCAGTCTCAACGCAAAAAACAAAATTCTGTACGACCTAATGTTTAAAAGATTAGAAATTGAGCACCCTAACCTACATGAGTCCAGTTCACCCCACACCAACATCTGAGTTCAAGAAAATAAATAATTATCCCACCTCTATATGTGAAAGAGCAGAGTGAAATTTTAATTTTTCCTTGTTCAATTGTGAAATTAACTTAAAAATCCGAACATTGTACTGTGCGTTCAGATGATGAAAGGATCATTGCAAACCCTGTTAACTAAAAGATGTATTTACCGAATTTCCTTTCCACTTTGCTTGAAGTTGTTAAACTTAATTTCAGACCAACACAGATGAAAGTATTTTAAAATCCATTTGCTGCAAATAAAAATGTGAAAGGAGGAGAACAGGTTTGAAGGGCACAATATGAAAGTTGCCTCAATATAAATTCACCATGTAATGGAAATGAAAGCTCAGTGATGACATGTGGCGCTGTGGGGGAAAAAAGAAGCAATGCATGTGGGACTGAAGAGGAGTTTGTGGCAATGCTAGAGAAATGACCACAAGAAGTAACTCATTACATGGTATTTTAGGAGGTTTCAATAAAAAACAAGAGCAGTGATGAAATATGATCAAGCAGTCAAACAGATTTTCAACACAATATTTCATGTAACTTACTGGGGATCACTATCCTGTTTTTGGACAATAAGAAGTTTCAGGTTTCACCTAATTTCTATTGATTTTAATTCATCTGAATGTTTTTAACCATATGAACTTTAACCATATGAAGCTGCAAGAACTCTGGCCCTGCTCAGTCCTTGTCCGAGAAGTAAAAATCCTCCTCTTCTCCACTTTCTGCGGCATCGCTGTCTGGAAACATCTCCCACATGACAAAGGTATCATTTTCTAGTTGAAAGGGAAATGTATGGATCACGTTAAATAACAAAACTCATTTTACAGAGGAAGTGCAACACATGCAGAATTCAAAACCTTGAATCATGAAAATCTGAGTGTGACATTGCAGCAACTCTTGTCTCAGACAGGGCTACCCATACATGGTATAATTATGGCTCAAATTTCTACAACACTTTCACTACATCGGCTTAAATGAAAGACAAGAGTGTTCTTGAGGAAACCTACCCGTGTTACCACATCTTCTCATTGTTCGTTTCACTGATGGTGTGGGTGTGAAGTTCTGAAAGAAAGGGGGGAAAAAAAAAAAAAAATATATATATATATCAAATTGGAACATTGTTTTGTATTGTCAATAATCCTTTAGGTCTTACACTGCATGCAAGCACTCTGTTACATTATTCTCATTTACAAGAACCTCAGAAACGAGCCCTCATATCCCTACCTTTGAAGAAGGACCATGTTTGTAGACCTTGACCTGATTTTTTTTCATTCTCTTCTGGAGTTGGTAGATGTACTTGTCATCATTGTTCCTTAAAATTAAGAACAAATAAGGCTTCAGTTACCATACTGCAATCAACTCTTTGACTAGGTTTACAAGCACTATCCAAAAAGTATAAAAAGCCCCCCGGCAAACACTGGGAGGGAGACCAAAATACAGTCTCCTGCCCCGAACGTGGTCTACATTTGCCAAAAACAAAGTGGCCTCTACAGAAAGAACCAAACTTCTGACAGGAAAGAACCAAACTTCTGACGGGAAAGCCACCTCATAATAGGGAGCTAATGTTAGGGTGTTGGTTATAGGCTGATGCCATCAGTTGTAATCCTCAACCAGTAACTGTACAGAGGCATCTTAGTTAACAGACATAACGGCCTCCCTTAACAAAAGTAAACAAACTGAATAATGCTCTTCCTGAAGACAAAGCATGTTTTTAAAAGTGAGATAAGCTAGAATGCAGAAGGCAACTTTGTTCACCTATTGGGAGAGCCCATCATGCCAGGAGTGATATGGAGACACTGAGGGGTCTTTGCTGCAGGGAAGCCAGCTGACACAGGGGTCAGGGGCTCATGGTCTGAAAACTTAAAGCCATCCTCCTTCCCACCGGGAGACATGGAAGGGAGCTATGGACAGGAAGGGGACAATGTGTTATTCATGTCATATTGTATTATAACCACTAGATGGAGACTCCTCAAATAACATTTTTTTGGCCAAGAAGACAAAGGCTCATATCAAGGAGTTATCAAATTCACACCATCATGCCACTTCTTTAATCTTTATTTATCCAGGGAAAGTCACCTGCACACGCATGCAGTGGGGTCCAAAAGTCTGAATGCACTACTAGGACTCGTTTGTCAAAAATATTTTTTTTAGTCAAATGATATTTCTCAAACAAGATTACATCATTTAAAAAATAATTTAATAATTAAAATTGCACTAGCAATTGTGACAACAATGCATAAAGGACAATATTAATTTAGTCAATATCTGGTATTAGTTGTTAAAAGTCACATACATGTGTTAATATCTGAATGAAATATATGGTGTGACAACAATCTGAGAAAACCTCATCAAATGGTGCAAACAAGATATTCAATTTCATACGAGCATTTCTCAAAAGATCTAAGATTTTGATTTGTATCCTTTCTAAATAATGTATTTTTGAATAGGAAGTATCAACTAAATGTAGTTAGTTAGTTTTTGATAAATGATGAAAACAAACTCGGTTCTTGGTAGTGGACTCAGACTTTTGGACTCCACCATATATATTTATACCTGGGAGCTGTAAGTACACAGTCTTCTACTGTTGGCCATTGAGCAGCTCTACTGCAGCAGTTGAGGGTTAATTGCTGTGCTCAACAAGGGCAACTCAGCAGTAGTTGGTCAGGGAGGAGAGAACATTACGCATTCACTTTCCCCACCCACATTTCCCCTGCTGGTCCAAGAAGTCAAACTGACTCCATCCCAAGCCCCCTTTCCTTCCAGTCACAAGCCTGCTACAGCCACTCACACTTTCAAGGAAATGGGGGTTAATTGTGTGCAGGACATGAGGACGATACATAGGATTCAGGTTTTTGAGAAAATGTGAAACAGAAAGATACCTGGAACCGTTTACTCTGCATAGATGAGCTGCTGAAGACGTCGTCAAGGTCTTCTTTGGGCATAGCCTCCAGAAACTGACGGACCTGCTGCTTTCTCTTCAAGGTTCCCACTCGGGCAGTTATTGTGGGAGGCTCTACAACTATGCAGACACATTGCATGTCAAAATCTAAACAATTCTGTGCATCCTTTCTTTCAAATCTGCTCTGGTATGTTGCTGTATATAATAGCTTTGAGAAAAGAAAAGAAACAAGGCGAAAGAACAACTTCATGCCTTCTCTGTACAGGCAATTATCTGAAGAAGCTCTCACACTATGTTGGAAAAATCTGACATGAGAAAAGTGTCTGTATATATTTATCATGTCATCTGTGCTTCTTCACAATATCACATGGACCAATTCTTACATCAAAAATTATAGGCAATAGGTCAATCTTTGTCTATAAGGCTTAAAGGTTTAATCTACAGTACTGTGCAAAAGTCTTAGGCACATGTAAAAATTCTGTCATGTGAAGATGCTTTCAAGAATAATTAAATGAAAAGTTTCTAAAACAAAAAACAAACAAAACAAAAAAATAAACTAAGACTAAATTTATAAGATTTCAGCACTGTACATTCCAATGCAAACATAAACCACAGTGAACCTCACTACCTGGCTCTTTTATCATTTCCCCCTTTTTGGATTTCTTGGGTCTCTTAGCGGGGGCCTGGAAGGTCCCCTGGGATGTGTGCCGTTTCTGGCACTCTTCTGCAGAGCGTGTTCCAACCATCATGGCCACATTTACCCAGTAACTCCCCATGTGCTTAGGGCAGGAGGTCACAGCCCTAGAAAACAGACAGAACAACAAGCACACACATATACAGTATTGAGATAACAAGTTATGATACAGAATGCATCACTCTATTTCTGTAAAAAGTTTATTGTCCTGTGGGAAAATGAAACTTACTCTTGCAGCCTCAGAAGCTCTGCCTCAGTCCACTCGTCTTCATCTTTCTCTTGCGGAATCACTTTGTTACTGCTTACACTTTTGTTTCCCTTGTTGCTTTTCTTGCTGGACTGGATCAGCTTGGGTGCAGGCTTTGGAGGTGGTGATGTTTTGTTGCATTTGTTTTGTTGATACACCTTTGATTTCTGCGCAGCGTCACTCGTTCTTGAAACAGTGGTTCTCTTCCTTAATGACCTCCCGCTGTCCTCTGAGGAACTCGCTGGCTGACTCGGCGGAGACAAGTGACTTGGCTGTGACTTGTTAAGAACCTTCCTGCCCCTCCTCCTGTGCACCCCCCTTCCCCTCTTCATCCTGGTAATGGACAACTCGTCCCCTGATGTTGATGCTTGAGGTTCAGCGGGTGCTGGAATATTCGGTTTCCTCAGCAACACACTCACAGGGGAGGTGCCAGTGTCACAATGGCAATTCAGTTTTTTTGACCACCGTTTTGAGCTCTGATTGGACTGAACTTGGGTTTGAGGGACACTATCTGTATAAGAGGTTGTCTTTGTGACTTGACACCTTTGGCTGGACCTTGTGGTTCTGCCAGACCATTCTTCTGGACTGTTAATGTGACTGGTCAGTGCTTCCTCAGGAAGTTCAATTTGATTGGAGGACTTCTCAGGGTTGGCCTTGGCTCTGTTACGTTTGCGGTGTGAGGTCTTGACCTTCCTCAGGGGTACAGATGATTCATTGTTGCTACTAGGGCCTAGAAATAGAGGGCACTTAGTAAGCATGCACCTAACAACTCACACAGTAGCAGAACTGCAGTATTTCTGTATCTTTACCTTCATTGCAGGGCAGGAACACCCTGGCAGGTCTCTGTGACGCCCCTCTGGAGACCGGTGTAGTGACCTGCTGCAAGATGTAGAAATAAACCATCACCACATTGTTGAGTGTCAAGTGCTACTATATTGTCAAATCAATTTACAGAGCAGAGAAGAGTGACTAGACAGACACATTGCGTTCTGGACTATTGTGTGATCCATGTGAACTTATCATTGTATGCTTACAGGCTTGCAGATGGTGGTATCATAACCCTCATGGATGGTGACGTTCATGTTGGCATCCAGGATGACCCTCCCTCCTTTCCAATACTCTAGAGGTGGCTTAATCATCCGACCACTTCGAGACACTTTCGTATCACTGGGCAAAGAGGAGGTGGTAGGAGGACAGGAAGCAGCTGAGGAGAGAATAAAGTATATAATTAAAAAGGAAAAAAAAAAAGTCCTCAACTATTGCATTACTTACTCTGCACTGGCTTCCAATACATCATTTAATTAAATTTAATTTTAATAAAAATAAATAATGTGAGTAATAAACAAAAACAGGAGAAGGAGCTATAGATTCCTAAACCCAATGAATGACAGGAGACACATAGTCTACCTTCCACTGACTTCTTGCAATGTCCCTTTGCACTGCATGAGGTCCGATTGTCCTTGCACCATGTGAGTCAGTATGTACTGAAACTAATTTGTCAATGTCTCTGCATCCATGTCACAAAGACAGAGAATTCCTGGACATGTATTGCCTTAGTCAACTGAATTGAGTTCTGGAGCATTCGTCCTGTACTTACGTGTCTTTAAAGGCTTGGGCCCATGCTGTTTAATATAGAGGTTGGTGGCAGGTTTCTCAGACGCTGGCCAGGCGATTGTGCCTCTCCCTTTACTGCTCCTCTGTGCTTGCATGCTGGGATTACCACTGTCAAAACAAACAAACAAAAGATAGTTCATCAGAAAACCTCATATTGTTATTGCTAACAAGCAACAAACTAAGTGTTTGTAGATACGGTTTCCATTTACCACTCAACTTACTTTAGATAGCTATGGATTGAAATTAATAATCTTACTCTCTTGACTCTGACAGAAACTTCTCATAATACATCTTCCAGTTTGGAGGGAAACCATAAACAAACTTCTTCAAAAGCCACTTTGGCAACTCTGCAAAGGAAAAGACAAAAGACCGCAAGAACAAATATTAGTGCATATCGTATTTAGAATCTGCAAGCTTCTAAGAAGCTTGTCTTACTGGCGTGAATGTTCATGATATTCTCATTGTGCTTTATTTCTCATGTAATTTTTGGTCAAATGTGGTGTACATACGCAGTGTATTCTAAATGCAAAATATCTACCCAGAACAAAATCTGAACTGTGCTCAACTGGCTTACCAGAATCAACTTCCTTGTTCATCTTGCCAACCAAGATGTAAGTCCTTCCAGAGACAGTCTTCAGCACAGACTTAGAAACCCTCTCCACAATGATGTTACTGTGCCATGGAATATTGTCTTCCCTTGGGGAAAAAGCAGTATCGAAATTAATCGCACCAAAGATTAAGACCTAGAAAAAAATTGTGCATTACACTGTATGAACTGTATCAGAGAACTATGGTTAGGTGAAATAGTTAAGTTTACTCTAGCTTTTCTATCAAAATTACAAACTTTTTTGTTTTTTCTCTATGGAAACTACTCACACCTAACAAAAGAGTTTGGTCATGGAATAGTTTCTAACTGCACTTACCTGTGGATTCCATCAACATACAGGCCATTACAATTAAATTTCAGCGACCACTTCATGAGATAAATCTCTGTCGCCTGTAAGACAGAGAGAAACACAAACTCAATGAGGTACATAGAGCAAAACCATCCAAGAAAAAATTGTGCATTGCTGATATCTAGTTCAAGTCTAAAATTGACCATAAAATAAAGCATTTATTTCTGAACTAAGGTTGTACTCACGTTGGAGAACTGTGTGTGCATGGGCCGTGTGTTGCGCTCGAACACAGACTTGAGTTTCTTTGGGAGGGCAATGCGTGGCGATTCAATGACAAGTGGGTCTTCTACCAGAGCGGGTTGTGATTTCACAGGGGGGAGCAGGACGTCATCACTAGGATCAATATCTGATTGGCTGTCAGCCACCTCCAACCGGGATCGGTTGATAGGAAATGCATTTCCTGAAGGATTTCCACCAGCATTCATGGATGTGTCATCCTCCAGCTCACCCCTATCGAATGTTGTGGAGGCTGGGCTGTCCCGAGACGGACAGCTATGACCTATGGAGAAAAACAAATAATGATTAAATTTTTTTAGATGAATTTGTAAAAACAAAACAGGAGACGTGACTTGAAAAACAATATCGAAGATTGGATTTTGTACTCCTCTCATCATGCTATGCAACATGGGTAAACCAAAACAAGAACGAGACTAAAATACATAAATAGCTGAACAGAAACTTCATTCTGGTGCACGGTGCTTTTCTGGAATCGAATTGAGACCACCACCATTATTCTGTTTTCATAATCATTCATAAAAACCAATGCAGAAGTACCAACATTTTTCACACCCACTCACCCCCATTCCTGTGTTCCCTTGTGCTGCTGCTGCCTTTGCAAACATCTTGTTGCTGCCTCTTCCTCTCCTTCATGTGAGCAAACATCTTGGCTGAGGACATCAAAGGATTTTTTGCCAGAAGAACATAACACTCTGTTCAAAGAGTGAGAGCAGAAAACATGAGTGAGGTCTGTCAGACTTCTCTGGCAGCCTTATGCTGCCAGAGAAGTGAAATAAAGCTAAATGAGTGAGTGAAGGTTGAATAAGCAAATAAACTCCCTAAAATGGGGAAATGAGAAGGAAAGTTGTTTCACTGACAAAAAAGCAGCAATGATTGTTGATGAATGAACATAGTCTCACGTTTCAAGGCGGAGGTCTCTAGTGAGTCGTGAAGGACCGGGTCTTCTACCAGGATTTGACGTCGTTTTACAGCTGGAGGCGACACGCCATCACTGGGATCAGTCTCTGATTGGTTGTCAGTGGCATCAGGCCTGCATAGGTTCATCTCTGAGTGGTTGGCAGGAAATGAACTTCCTGGAACACTGCCAAAAACATCCACGCTCGAGTTGTTGTGAGTGTTATCCTCACCGAAAGCAGTGGAGGTTAGCCGGTCCTGTGGCTGACAGGTGGGGCCTATGAAAAGACATGAGACAGAGAGACAAGCTATGAGCATGGACTTATGACTCCTCACATTTCAAAATGCTGCATTCATTAAAACTTCATAAATCAGGGAAATGTTAGTTCCCCACAACAGGGTAAAACTAAATTATGTTGGGTGTCTGAGCTGCAGGGCAGGCCATTTAAAGAGAGTCTGCCATGCAATTGGGATATTGTTGTTGAGGCCAATAGTGAGATTAGATTGTTATTGGGTGAAATATTGTAAACTACTGAAGGTGTAAGTCTAAATATAGGTACAGGGTTCTGATTAGTGTTGAGAGCAGGTAGTTCTGGGTCTGAGTTATAGTGGGCTTTATTCAACAAAACCTCTGTAAAGGGAGGTACCCCTGTGGTAACCCCAGCATGCAACCCTGGTCTCACCATTTTTCCTCTAACTCCCATAGGTGCTCATCCAAACAATACAAGGGATATTAACTGTGTGTTGGCAAATGAAAAAAGCCCGAATACAACTGACAAAAATATGGGTGCACCATAATTTGCTGGACCCACATCAGTGATTTTAGATCAGGCAATACAATTTCATACCGTGCAGATGTTCCACACTTTCACTACATTCTCACCTCCATTGCTGAGCTTCCTGGTACTGCTGCTGGCTTTGTAAAACTCTTGCTGCTCCCACTTTCTCTTCCTCTCCCTCTCCTTCATGTGAGCAAACATCTTGGCTGGGGACATCAGAGGAGGTTTGTCTGTTCGAACAGTGAAACCACACAAATTAGTGACATCTGTCTAGTTGACTTAGGCTTTGTGCGTGTGTGGTGTGTGTGTGTGTGTGTGTGCACGTTAACTTTAATTAAGGACATCAGTGAGAACTTACTGTGGAAGTGCGACCCAGTGCCATCTTCTGTAGACAAATTAGGTGGCTGACCCTTTATTGGAGTTTTGTTGGTCATCTTAAAAACATCCAAGTCTCTGAAAAGAGGAAGTGGTCTCAGGGTTTGATCTGAATTGACCATAAGCGGATAAGACACAGCTGTTGGTTCCAGGACAGGCCGTTTTGTCAGTGTGTATCCATTTCTTGGCTTGAAAGAATTTCCTATGTCCTTCATAGGAGACATTTCCTGTAGAGGTTTGCAGCTTAAGTCAGGGAATATATAGTTCAGGCTTTTCTTTGGAGATGGTGTAAGTGAAAGAGTCAGGGCTTCAGCTTCATCATGATAAAAATTACACCTCTGATTCTCCTTGATATTCTCAATTGTCCAAATGTTCTCTTTCCCCTTCCTAGGGGAGTTGAATGCTGCTCCCTGATTCTCCTTAATTCTAGACAGCATATCTTTCTCAGTTTGGAGCCCCTCCGTCACACACACCACGCTTCTCTGAACTTTGGATTTCAGCTTAGCAAACACCTTGGCAGGAGATTCAAAGTGGGCCTGGGTGTGTTGCAGTGGGTGGTGACGTGATTCCATGCTTTTCAGGAAGGGAAAAGAGACTGGATCTCCACAAACCGAAGACCCATCGTCCATCGTTGTGGACTCCACGTGACTTGAGACATTTAGTGCATCTTGAGTTGTTATTGAAGTTAATCCTCTGTTCTCAGGTGGGATGTAAATCGTGCGGTCCCGGTTTGCCTTCAGCTGCCATAGTAAGTCTTTGCCTTGTGGGATTGTATTGTACGGGTTTATTTTTAAAGGTACAGAGTCTTTGTATGATGCTCTTTCGCTGATTTGGGCATTATATTTCGATGACGTCAACATGATACCCTTACTTTTAGTCAATGCAAACGAGGCAAGTAACAAGCACTGATACCGTATTGTTATCGTTTTGCGATTCTTGCCGCTCCTCGTCTCATCTAATTTAAAAGTGATAACGATATAACTGTTAGATGTCACATGTCTTTTCTTTAAGAGTGTACGGTTACCATTGGCCAATATAATTAGTACGGAAGCAGGGTCAAGTTACAGCTTAGTTAACGTTAGTTGACTAACGTTACCACCAATAAGCTAATATATTTATATATATATTTCACCTCATTCTCCCGGGTTCCCTCAGACAAAAATTACTTTAAAAAAAGCAGATGTTACCAATACGTCATGAGATATTTGGTGCTGGTCGGAATCGCTGAGTCGTCGGCTAACTGTATCCCGTGAGATCGACTGCTAGCTTGTAGCCTGCAAATTTTGAATTTCTCACCACTGCCGCCTTTGGACGACATTAATTTACGTCATTTCCGAAAATACTATTCGTCACTTCCGTTTTGTGTGGCAGCCAGGTAGTTTACGCTAGGCAGCCGAGAGCAGCTGAGACGACAAAAGGAGACAGAAAATTGATTTACTTTGATTTTCGGTTGATTCTGTATCTTGTGCCATAAATTCTACTCATGTTTGAGAATGAATGTTAAGTAAAAGGATGTTAGAATAACTGAAGAGATGTTTTTTTGTTGTTTTTCCTGAGAATACATGCTTGTACATGTCCACTGTGGGACAAAACCTTCGGCTGGGCCAGAAGTCCTCAGGTCTCCGTCCACACTGCTTACTTTATGCCGTTACTTGTCCACTATATCAATTCAACACTAAGTAAATAATTCAGACAAATCCAGTAGAGTTGAATATGATTTAGGTTTATTGTAGAAATTAACAAAGTACAAATAAACCGAGCTGGTCCATGGAGCAACTGAGGCTCCATGGCAGCTTGCTCCATGGCAAGCTGATTGAGCTGGGCCTGAACACCCCCCTGTGTGCCTGGATCCTGGACTTCCTGACCGCCAGGCCCCAGGTGGTCAGGGTGGGCAGACACACCTCCCAACCCCCTCACCCTGAACACAGGATCCCCCCAGGGTTGCGTCGTCAGCCCCCTATTGTACTCCCTGTACACACATGACTGTGTGGCCAGGTACAGCTCCAACTCCATCATCAAGTTTGCGGATGACACAGTGGTGGTGGGCCTGATCTCCAACAACGATGAGAAGGCCTACCTGGAGGAAGTGGCTGACCTGTCACTCTGGTGCCAGGACAACAGCCTCCTCATGAATGTCACCAAAACCAAGGAGCTGATTGTGGA
>OOFE01051871.1:0-12102 GCA_900323365.1 Monocentris japonica | reverse complement strand
GCTCTGACCTCTGACCTGAAAAATGCATGTGTGTGGTGTAATAGGTTGTGTGTGTGTATATATCTAGTCAGGGGTATGCGAAAAAAGCATTTCACTGCATGTATGTGTATGTGACAAATAAAGTTTCTTTCATCTTCTTCTCAGTAGTCTGATTTGTGTTCGTTGTCAGATTCTAGGTTTTATATTGCACTGTATACTGAATTTTCAGTATACTGCCCAGGTATACTGAAAATTTACTGATACCAACACTTGAACACTAAAAAAACAGCTAAAAGCAATGTCCATTTTGCTGCCTGGTAGTGTAGATGTAGATGATGTGACATCACACATATTTCAAGTGAAGCAACTTTGGAGTTTAATAGCAGAACAATCTAAAACAATCAAACATTAACAGTAAATGCCAGGTTTTGAGGTCAGTCCCTCAGAATTGATGAGAAAACCATTGCAAAAGCATTTTGCACCAACGTTCAACAATCACACAGGGAGAAATTAATTGTATTAGAGAAGTAGCCTCACTAGTCCATAATCCAATGCAGCCACAAGACATGTTGTGTATTGAGTAAAGGGCACAACTCTCACTTCTGACTGAAAAAAACTATTGTCATTACTTTCACTAGTGTTATTGCTCTCTCTACCCACACATAAAACCAAAGGTTGGATGCAACAAGTCCAGGGCCAAGCAAGTTCTCTGGGGGCTGTTGAAAAGCATTCTGGGAAACGTGGGAAATCACTAAACAAGGTAGGTCGTGGGAAAGTGGATACAAGATAAAGGTAAATTACAACACTCCTGGAATGCACTGAACATCACAGATGATTATAACAGTGTAAGCGTGTTTGAGAATGGATTTTTCCTTTCATACCAACCTAAATTTTGCTATCATGATAGGGATGAGAAGTCTTATCACAATGTCCAAGCAGAAGCTTACCATCATGGGGCTTGAACCCTGATCCTCTTATTGATGGGTGGTCTCCCTACTCACTATGTCACCCTGCTGCCCCAAAAAAGCTTATGTAGCCTAAATTGTATGTTATTCTTCATTCAAGGATGCACCAGTGTCAAACGCCTACGTGCTTTTGCATTCTCTTTTAAATACTGAACTGTCACTCTGCTTATAACACAGCTTGTGATTTCTTCAGTTTTTGGCTTGCAATCAAGAAACATAAAATGATAGAAAATGTGCATGCACAAACAACATAGATCCCTGCCCCATTGATGTCCCACTCCCATTGATGTCAAGCACGTGATTAAGAGGTAAGACAGAAACAACAAGATGAGTGCAGACACTGGCAAACACGTCAAAACAGTTTGCAACTTGAGAAATTACATTGATGAAACCAAACAGGATTAAGAAGCCTATACATTAAAATCATTTAACAGACACTAAATGACTGTATACAATGAAAAGTGCTGATTTTCAAGTTTTACAATTTTGGGTATAGCCCATGAGAATATCTGATGCAGTCTACAACACATCCTTACAGGTCGCTTAACATCAAGATATGATAAGGACTATAGGCCACAAAAGCAATCCTGTCTTGACAACATCAAGGCAGGATTGATACATGATACATGTATCATAGGGTGTATCATCAGAATGCCAACTCACACAAGCCACTAGTGGATTGCATCAAAGAAGAGTTCCTTAGGTTTCAAAGAATCCTGACATTACAATATTTGAAAATAGTGTGCATTTTCAGTGACCTTTCTGGTCCAACTTTCCCATCAACATCAATAGCGAAATTGGACAGGAGAAGCTCAGTGAAAAGTGCATCTACTTTCAACAGACAAAGCAAACCGCTCACATTCTTCTTCACTAAATCAGATTAGACTTTCTCCCAGGTTCACCAGCCACTTTTACAATTTTACCAAACAACTACATTTTAGTAGAATAGAACAGAGCTCCCAATGGTACTTGATTACCTGCCATATTGGCTGGTAGGGTAACATTTTCTAGCATT
The DNA here is from genome assembly GCA_900323365.1 of Monocentris japonica. Lineage (NCBI taxonomy): Eukaryota > Metazoa > Chordata > Actinopteri > Trachichthyiformes > Monocentridae > Monocentris > Monocentris japonica. The sequence continues at coordinate 10,143 of OOFE01051871.1, read as the reverse complement.
TGGATGATGGCTAGAGTTAATTCCCCTGGCTGCAGACGCCCTTTGAGGAAGTGTTAAAATCGCTTTTAGTCTAATGTCACCTTTCCACATACCCTAGCAAGCTAGATAAAGGAGGCTGATTAAGTTACTTATCCCAACTTTATCCTAAATTGTTACTTGACTGATATTATGATTCAATATTTAGTCTCTTTGATCACACAGATCCACCACTTATGCCTGTACCTACAAAGTCACATAAAACATAAAACAATCCAACCGAGGGCAGCTTTCACTAACCTCTAAATATTTCAACAGTAACTGCATACCACACCATCTCCCCATTCCAGCAAGAGCATCAGCAGCTTTTCACTGATCACACTGTCACAGAATGAACCTATTAGGTATGTATCCAAAAACGATTTCAAGGCAAGTGATGTTAATACGGTACAATAGGAGTCACGGTAATCTATTCCGTTAAGGTTACAAAACGAAAATACTGACAAACTGTTAGCTAATTAATGCTGATTATCGTACTTGACCACCACGTCTACATCTGCATTCAGGTCATCTGAAAGTGGCCTTAATTTGTCAACTTAATAGATACATTCATACATTCCCATTCTGATGGCAAAGGTATCCCAATAACTTATTGTTAACGTTACATCTTGCAAGTCACAATACCGATCGCACACAAAAAAAGCTAGGTAGGTGGCTAGCTAGGTAAAATTCGTTTCACAGCTGAAGTGGACAAGGAAAATGGACAACAAAAGCAATGTAGCTTGGAGACTAAACTCAACACTGGGCTAGCTAGCTTGTTCTGGCTCGAGCTCCAACAGACAGCACGGGCAGCTACCGTTAGCCGCTAACTAGCTTGCAAATAGCCTCGCTAGCGAACGCATTCTGCCAAGTCAACACCCCAAACTAGCAGATAACCTCGAATAAAAGTCCCTAACATAATCATATAATCACTAATCAAAACTCTAACGGAAACCAACGTTGTTTAGCCAGCTAAGAAACAACAAGCTAGCTGGCTAACGAGCCAACGTTACCTTTTCTTTTCGGGGGCAATTTCTGTGTCCATTTCAGGACGTAAAGACCTGTGCCGAGTCTCTCTATCTGTATCAAGCTGTCTCCGGCCCGTCGAGAATAAAAGAGTATCCCACGCTTTTACACTGATATGAATCCGCAAACCCGTTAGTGGGTTACATACGAGTTCTTAGTGTCTATATTTCGGAAAGAAATCGAGCTTTCATCTGCGAAAAATATGGCATTCGCTTGTTTCCCTTGGAAGATAGTGCCACGCTGGAGAGGTTACTTGCTGAAACAATGTTGTACCGTAAAGGATCAGCTGCTCCCCCTCCTACTGACTCCTCGAGAACGAGCAGTCACATGCTTTTTTTTTTTTTTCTTCTTTCACTGGGGACGCGCTCAGGAAACCGACCGGAACGGATAATGGCTATAACACCCCTATGCTATTCCTATATGGACTTATATTGCGTCTATCGCATTCAATAGTTTATAACGATCCAATCCTAATTAATATGGTATCACTATAATATTCCGATAGCATATTATATAGTTTTGTATTTAGGCCTATTACAGGATTACTAGTTTTTCTTTTGCTGTGTTGTGGATACTTCTTATGTGTACCAATGGTGTTATATGCCTAACATGACCAAGAATTTCTAAACTTAAGCACAGTTAATTTATTGTAAACTAGTGGTGCAGTGTGGATAATAAAAGTGTAGCTCTCAGTGTGTATCCTTAGTTACCATATAAAAGGAGAACTAGTGATTTTCTTGGCTGGTGTGTCTCTCCCGTTCCACCAGATAACCCACATTTTCATCACATTGAACATGTGCAACTTTGGCATGGTATCCTAGATTATATTAATGCCTTATATTTGTGTATAATTGACAAATAAACTATGTAAACTAAGCATTTCCAGTGTCAGGTGAGGACACATTTTTATCAGTGTAAAGTGCTTATTAAAACTAAACAAATGTGGGCTATTTCTTACCCAGTAAACAATAAGTGCGAGCATATGGAGGAGTTAGGTTAGATTTCAGTTGACACATTCTGAGAGAGCATTTTTTTGTAATTTTCCTGAGCTGGTTTGGAGATGCCAGGATAGTCAGTGAGACCTGGAACTGGGTAGTGGCTCCTCCTCTTACCGCAGGGGAACATGTGGATCATGCTTGGAAGTCATCCCCTCTTGCTTATGATTCAGCTCTTGCTTTGTGAAAGAAAATGATTTACCAATTTCCAAAATCACAGCAAATTTCACCACAGGTCAAAAATCCTTCCTTGTGATTTTTTTCATAGAATACTTAATTCTCTTACTCTGGACCTGCTGCTTGTTACATCTAGTCGTGACAATGAACTTGAGATAAACCTTTAGTGTCTGGACCTGGAACGCTCTGGCAAACACTTCCCAGAAATGTTGGCTGGGTGGCACAACACTGCAATGTGACTGGAGTGAAGTTTGAGCAGAGGGAAATACATCCATACTTCTGTCTTCTAAGCTGATTCTGCAGGATTTACTTTCTGTGTCCATGTCTTGATTATTGCAGCCAATTATCCCAAACAAGGTTGGAGTCATGATCTAATTCAACAACTACAGGCTGGAGGACTAAACATATAATGTAGACATACAATGAACAAGGCTTGGGGTTTGCAAAGTTATTAAGTTGAATTAGAAGTCATTCTCTGTTGAAGAGGAAAAAGTCCAACAAGTAGCAAAACTTAGTATTTCTATAAGGAAACAAATAGCTGATATCATTGTGGAGAAGCTGTCTATCTTTTCAGTTTCTGTTGTTCCTTCTGGAGGTATCAAACAGTCAGGACAACAACAGGGCCAAATACTGATTCGATCAAGCAGTGCAGAGACACTGCCAGCAGCCATCAGTAAGTCTCTGTAATGACAGTTGAGACAAGGCTCATAAGTCTATTCTCTCATTCAGACATTACTCCAGGAAAGCTGCCAGACAGGGACTCATTGAGGGGTAAACAAATAAAGAGTCAAGTCATTTAACCCTATGTCTCATTCTCCCATTGCTCATGAGCTAAACTGATACTTAAAGTAAATCAGAAACTAAAAGGGATCAGGGCAGGATAAGAAGGGTTTGGGCTCAAATGGAGTTTTTGGTAGTGGTCAGAACTTCTTATTGATATAAATAGCTGTTTGACTTAAGAACAAAATGCATTTCATGGCAGGGACAACTTTCCAGTGTTAATTATTCATTTTGAATTGGGCACTCAGCATTTATTTCATTTATTTAGCAGTAAAATCTTCCACAGAATCGGGGGCTGAGGAGATAAGCAGCTGTGATGTGGAGCTTGAAGACTTCCTTGTTCTAACCAACAGGAAGTGTCCATCTCCATCCGATCAGGTCAGGGCCATCCATGTCTGGCCAGGGCATCGCCATTGTTCACACTAGATTCCCCTCAAGGCAAGAGCTTTTTTTGTTGCCGTTTTGTTTCCACAATCATCTTCAATCTCCTTTACCAAATGCACACTATCATGCTCAGCAAACTTAAGTACCTCTGAGCAAGATTCTCTTCCCTTTTGTGTCTTCCTGTTGCTATCAAAGCCGTCAGTTATGACGCTGTGTGGTTTCCTGTTTATTCTCTACTGCTTTGTGATGACAAAATGAACCACTAATGGCCCCACCAGATGATTGGCCAATGGTACTGTACAACAAGGTTCAGGATTAAAGTTCTCTCTTTCCCTCTCATCCTAGTTTCCATTTTATATTCAAGCACAGGGGGTGGAAGAAGTGTGCAGCAGGGGGAATATTCAATAACTTCCTGAGTTTTACAGGTTTGAAAACACCTCTTGCTGAGCTGGCAATACCCAGCTTGTCTGCCCACAAACCTGGAATGTTTCAAAGATCCTGTGTTTGTTGACAGAGAGCGAGAGCCGAGTAATTATTGATTCTCTTGAGAAACTTTCAGTCAGACACATCTAGACTCTACATTGGACTATTTTGCTCCCTTCTGTTAATGGCACATTGTTTTCACTGTACTAGCACTTTTCCCCTTACCAGGTGCTCGTGAAATCACAAAACTTTCTGAAATGTCACAATAGATTTGCGTCACCACACTTGATGAAATGTTGCATCATAGACCCATTGTTTGACTGCTCCATGGAGGAGTAATTCTACACGTCAAATCCCATCTGAAATTGACTCATCAGCTCAAAGATTATCCATTTGATTTAACTTTTCAGCATTCATAGAGAAAAAGGCAAAATTCTTGCTTTTTTTTATCCCTTTCCATATACCATTTTTTCACTTTTGAAAGAATAAGGAGTCAACTCTCATTCACTGTGTATGTGGGTGTTTTGATTATTTGTTTTTCCTATGACTAGAGTCACATCACTGAGAAGCTCTTGAATATGCTCAGTCAGTCCTGCCAGGCAGCTCAACTGTTTCTGGGAATCTCTGGCAGAGTTGGTTAAAACAGACGTTGACTGAGTGTCTGACTGAGCCATCCTTCCATTCTCTGGACTGTACTACAGCAGAAATAGTAAGAAAAATCATAAAACACACTTGTATGTTCCAAAAGTGCTTTTTCATTTTAAGTAACTGAAAGCAAATTCATTAATTTGTGCACGAGCAAATTCACAATAAAAATCTGACATTTCTGCCATTCTGTTGTAATAAGTCTATTAACACATCAGTCTTGACATGCCTTCAGCCAGACTCTTTAGGACTATTGTTTTTCCAAAAGGCAGCAGTTTTCTCTCGCCCTCTCTCCAGGAGAACGGATGATGTGATGAAGTATCAACATGTCGACTAGATCATTTCAGCTTAGATGTGGATGTGTCCCATCGGCCATATTAGTCAAAACCTGAATGACAATTCAGAAGCTCATGCATGTGCAAGCTGACCCAAAAGATTCTGGAGGGTCAGTGAGGAAACGTCTAGCTTTCCAGCAATTCAGGCGAGGTGAAGGAGAAGGTTCGAAACTCATCCTGATTGATGGAAGGGATGAGGGGGTCATCAATGGGCGTGAGGGTGGGCTCTTCCTGTGTAAAGTCAGGGTCAAAATTGTTGACGTCCTCTGCAGTTTTCTGGAGGGAATCATAAAGAATCGTTCTTGTTAGAGGTAAAAGCACACATTTATTTGCTGGTGCAAAATGGCACCATCTTTGAAAACTGTGAAGCAATTGGCAATTAACAGGTAGGATTTCTCAGAACCTTTGCTTATGCAAACACAATTACAGCCACAAGGTAAGAGAAAGGCAAACATTACGTAGTGTCTATACACACACACAATCATGTCATAAATTGTACCAGTCTTATCACTTACGATCCTGGGTTTAAAGGGCGGCTCTATTTCTCTACGGTTCAACTTCTCCCAGTCAATGCCAGTGAAGAAGGCATGGCTAGTCACAGCACTCTCCCCACCATCTGAGGCCACACAGCCCAGACGCCGGGCAGGGTTCTTGGTCAAGAACTGCAGAAACCGAAACATGAATGAACTCAAAGACACTACACAAAATTAAGAATATAAAACAGCCATAGCATAATGTCAAGGAAATGAATGTTAGAAAGACATTAACAGAAACATCAGTAAACGATGATCAACTGTATAAAATCTGTCAAATATCTAGTAAAGAAACAAAGCATCTATAGATGATCTGTGTAGAAGAGTGAAGAAATGTTTATTATACCATTGGACTGGATCAGACTAACTACTTTCTGGAGCAATGCCAACCTGGAATCAAGCCAGGATGACATCCCATCAATCCCCAGCTACCACCCCCACAAACACACCCTGGAGGATGTGTGGTACCTGCCATCATACGTAATTGGAAAGAGACCAAACAGGTCCAGGAAAGTGCAGCTATGTTGCAACTTCCCGGTGTTATACACACGCTTACTAGAACGTTGAATCACTTGTTGGACTAAGTCAGTTTCTCTGCTCTGTCTGATGTGTGTAGATGGGAGAGGCCAGAGGGAGAGGCCAAAACAAAACAAGCTCAAATTAAAAACGGTGTGTCAACCTGGTCTCCAGGGAAAAACTGAAGAAACAAATGAATGTGTTTTGCACCGCTCTCTCTTGATTGAGGAGTCTGCACACACCTTAGGGCTGGCCAAAACAAACTAACAAGCCTCTGTCTTACAAATGAGGGCGGCCAGATTAACCCCCAGTACACATAGAGATTAATATGTCTTGCCAAATCAGCCACAAACACTGTTAATCTACCAGAGACATGACCTGAACAACATGGCAGTCTCAGCAAAACAATCTGGACAGAGGAAGAGGGAAAAGACATGCGAGAAGAAGTGAATGTGGCTATAGGAGAATGGCACATAAGAAGAAATGAAAAGATCAAGAGGAGGGGATGAACTTAAGAAAAAATAATGATCATGAGACAGAGGAGAGACCCAGCAATGTTTGCGGGGTCAATCAGTTCATAAGCCGTCTGGATTTCTAGCCAACTCTGCAGACCACAAAACTGAAATAAGACTGTTCCACTGAAGCTGATGCCATCTTTCCATGGCTACACGTCAGCACTACAGCAGAAAAAAAAATGGAGAACAAGCCATTCTGCACCACACTCCACCATATTAGATGCATGCAAATGGAGAACAATCACTCTATTTGATTATCAAATATCAGGCACAATGCCCACCTGTTCTTTATGTTTTCTTACACAAACCACTACAGCGCAAACAAACTTCAAACAAACTCCTGCACAACATTGGGAATACTTTGTATAGACCATCTCATCCTCTGAAAAACCTGTACCGCTTGCTCACTGAACTGCTCATAGTGGACTTGCTTAGAGCAACATGGGGAACCTTGGATCAGCCTAAAGTCAGTATAAATAGTGCAGCAGCGTTCAAATCCACTCACACATACATACATTCATCTTTACGCAACGCAACGCTAGGAGCAAATCAGTGATGGAGCTTGGACCAGTGCTTCCTCAAGCATGTTGGAATAACAACACTAGGGAGGATAAGGGGAGAGGAGAGTGGGAAGAAGGAAGGAATAGAGGAAGGGGGTGTCGCTGTATTTATAGCTTGCGTGCTGCGGCTGGGCAGTTTAATATAGTTATATAAGAGTCAGGCCCAACAGCTGGCTGGCAGAGCTCTGTAAGGCTGCCAGTCATTCTACAGTTAGTCAGTCTGCAGTCAGTCAGTCTGAAGGACGACAAATAACAAAACCTGTGATCTCTTGCTGTATCCAACAGACTGTGGGCATTCATGCAGCTCTCACCCTCCATATCATAGTACTATCATCCCTTGGCTGCTGTTATTGGAGCATCCCACTATGCAGGGAACAAGTTCCTGTAACTGCACACTGCTTATTGGTTTTCCCCATAATGTTCTAAATACATCCACAGTGAGAAATTGATTTCCTCTGCCATCCTTTTACAGTTAAAAAAAAAACTTCACAAACATTCCCTGCAATTGTATAATGTGAACAATGTTGAATCCTGCCTGATAGAGGCAACCTGCGAGAAGACCCAACCCAAAGAGATATGAAAACTAAAGATTGCAGCCAAGTCTGGCTTTCATCTAACTTCATCCGCCATGCAGTCATTCAGAATGTTTACTGTTAATCTACCATTAACTTGAATCGTGATAGTGGCCATAGAACTGAGAGTGGACTCACAGCTTTGAGTATATTCACAGCCTCTGTGCTGAGCCAGGATGCATAAACAATCTCCTCCTTGAGGATGGATTCAAACAGGTCATCCTCATTCTCTGCCTCAAAGGGGGCATGTCCTGACAGCATCTCGTACAGCAGCACCCCCAGAGCCCACCAATCAACAGAGGGTCCATATAGCATCTCCTGGAGGATCTGTAGAAGCAAATCACATCATATCAAAAAATTACCCATTACAGCACTTTACACAGACAGCATCAGAGAGTTTAACTGTTGTATACAGTAAAATGGTTGTAAAACTGGTTGTAAAACTGGCACACTGAGGACCAAGTGTTGAGGAACGCAAAGAAGCAATTCATGAATCCAGACATCTTGGTCCCAAATCAAAGTCTTAAAAGCTTTCCACACATACAATTAACAATGGATGTGTGGAAATGAATACACAAGGTATCTCTGTCCCTCATTAAGAAACCGAAGCACCAAAGTCTCTCATGGTGCATTCAGATGAGGGGTTGTCCAGTCAACAGAGCTCTTCAGAACCACAAGGGACTCAAGTTGGCCTTTGGCCAAGACCACACAAGTGTGCTACATTGCACCAAGTCAGAAATGAGTCTGGAGTAATGAGTAGTGGCCACAGTGTTTGTTTTAGTGAGGTGGAGTGAGAGGATGGGATCGGGAACTGCATCATGTGAACTCAGCTGACCTGTCATAGCAAGCTAAAAACATTTCCCTCCCTTGCTGCGAAGAATAAAAATACAGAAAATACTGTACATGAAATACATAAATACATTTGATGTCCAAAGCACTCGGTGCAAATGAAAATCCCTACTGAAACTATTGTGACAAAAATTGAAACCGGCGTCATAGATATGGTGGATTAAGGATTCAACTGTCTAGGATATTAGTAGTTATGACTCTTGGTGCACAATGTGTTTGTGTGTATGTGTGTGTGTGTGTGTGTGTGTGTGTGTGTGTGTGTGTGTGTGTGTATACTGTTACTAGAGGTTATGTTGAGACATGTTCTTCAATACAAGGGTAGAAACTGACCTCGGGAGCAATGTAATCAGGGGTACCACAGAAAGTGCCTGTGACCACACCGTCAAACATGCCCTCCTTGCACATGCCAAAGTCTGCCAGCTTACAATGACCATCTTTGTCAAGAAGAACGTTGTCCAACTTCAGATCCCTAGAAGGGAAAACAGAAGCACAGAGAAACAGAAACCGTGAGACGTTTATAGCAGGAAATCTTTTATATCCCACATGCATAAACACATCAATATCTGAATCCGAGTGTCGGCCTGAAGCTAATAAGCCACTAAAATCCAATTTTCTAAGTGAGAAGTGACAGGCTGCTAAAATGTAATGTTTTGTGCACAATCCGCAGTCACACCGTGTCAGTGTTATTTTTAAATGTTTCTGGAGGAGGTCGAAATTTGTGGTGAGAGAGGAACAGAAAAGGCCATCTGAGGACAGCGAAGCTCCTCCGGTAGCAGGACACGCTGACAGGACCTGAACTGGCAAGCAGACGCTTCCCTGACCAGCAACTGGCAGCCAGGAAAAGTCTGACACATTCAGATGGCCAGAGCAAGAAGGCACAAGTGCGCTAATGTCAATATTTACCTGTCCAAATGGAAGAGTAAAATTTCCAGCAAGACCTATGAATTATAACAACGTGGCCTCAGTTGCTCTTGTTATCTGTCGTTACTAGGAAAGGTAATATTCTACTATTTATGTGGAAACGGATCTATTTACTGCACAGTAAATCAATTGTTGTCGGTTGCACCGAAGGTCACTGAAGTCAAAGCGATAATATTGTGTTAATGAGGAACCATGTAATTTCTAACAACATTTTTATTGCAAATTTAGTTACTTTCTAAAGTATTCCAAAGTTACATTTAGAATTATACTTTAAAAGACAATTTAAAAACAAAGCTGCTGAATTTAAAGAAAACAAAAAATATGGCTAAATTGATGAATGACCAGCATTGGCAAGAATCATTTGTGCATTTGTGCATTCCTCGGACTGCGAGGAATCTGGGTGTGATCCTGGACGACCAACTGTCGTTCTCGGCAAACATTGCATCAGTGACACGCTCCCGCAGATACCTACTCTACACCATCAGGAGGATTTGCCCCTTCCTCACTGACGTGATGGCGCAGGTGCTCATCCAGGCTCTTGTCATCTCCCGCCTGGACTACTGCAACTCCCTCCTTGCTGGCGCCCCAGCATCTGCCATCAGACCTCTGGAGCTTGTTCAGAAAGCTGCAGCTCGTCTGGTGTTCAACCGCCCCAAGTTCTCCCACACTACTACCCTTCTCTGTTCTCTATACTGGCTCCCTGTAGCAGCTCGCATCCAGTTCAAGACCCTGGTGCTAGCCTATAGGGCAGTGAAAGGAACAGCTCCTTCTTACCTCCTGGCTATGGTCAAGCCTTACACCCCCGCCCGACCACTCTGCTCTGCTGCCTCGATGCGACTGGTTGCCCCGTCGCTCAGAGGCCCCTTCGGCCGATCTACACGGTCACGACTCTTCTCT
>OOFE01051865.1:3723-18949 GCA_900323365.1 Monocentris japonica | reverse complement strand
CTTTCTAATAGCCCTTCATTTTCTCTGCCCATTGCCCCTGCAGGCCACATGTAATACTCTGAGTGACCCGACCGGCTGGAAATACACCAAATCTGTCACACACACACACACACACACACACACACACACACACACACACACGCGCACAAATACACACACACACACATGCACACACATGCACATGTACTCATTTGTGCAAGAGTGTACACATAAACACACACAAATCCTACATCTAACCCTTGCTCAACTCCCATTGAGCCAGTCAGGACCTCCTTCGCCCCTCCTCCCCCGTACATGCACGTTCTCTCACCCTCCTGCTCCTCTTTCTCTCTCTCCCACTTTCTCATCCCATCCTCCTCTCTCGAAGTCGTCCAGTGTAACATGCTACTTTTAATTTGCAATAACACATGACAAGGACAGATTAATGGCTCTTATGGCACCTGTGTCCCTGAAGCTCGTCTTACGGGGACCCGGTGTACATAACGCGTGTCACACTACATTATCTCTACAGCCCTCCAGTAATGGGGACCTTTTTCTTCCTCAAAGGGCAACCACTGACTTCAGCCACACCAGGAACACACAGCATCTCTATGCCAGAGGAACAGGAACTATGCAGTGCATTTTTGCTCATATTTTCATCGTCAAATTTTCACAATGTGTGCACATATACAGATAATATGTTAAAAGATAAAAGGACATTTAATGCTTCAATAGTTAGTAATTAGTGTTTTGGTTAGCTCACAGACATGGAACAAAGTATACTGAGCCAATTCTAAACAACATGCAAACACGCATTTTGCACCTTACAAGAATTAGGCAGTGATACAATTTTGCTGCAGGTTTTCACCAGGTTTCCCTCATTTTGTCCTCTGCCTGACATAGTAACATGTTAGCACGTTAGCACTGCTCTCTCATAGGCTGAGCCAGCTCAGGTAGCCTGGGCCTTTTGTACCTGCAACTGAGACCATCCCTTAGCTGTGTCACCTCCTAGGTGACTTTGTGTGACATAGCGACAATGCTTAAATAACTCTATAACCTATGAGACAATTGGAACTACCCTGAATAACCAAACAATAGGTCTGTAATGGGATACTGACATCGCAGGTGAAATTGGGGAGAAATGCCATACTCAAAATTATTAAAATGAATTTGTTTGAATTAATAATAAACTACACAGGTAAGTCTCATAAACTATATCTTGTCATTGAAAATACACATGCTATGTCTGCCTGGTAACAATATGCTGAATTAGTCACACTGTGCATTATGTACATTATATTGAACTGCATGCTATTACATGGAAAATATGATTTTCCACAGCCACTTAAGCATAATTTATTTGAATCTCTCTGGAAAATATTTATTGGAAAATCTTCCCCCCCGTCTGTTCCTCATAATCTCAAAACCCTGGAAGAGCAAAAACAGCAATTGAGAAGAATGTATGGTTATCTGATTGACCAAAACAAAAGAGAAGGTTTTCTAACTTCAACTTACAATGTCCTATTTTCCTTCCATCCAAGTGGTTGCCACTCCAGAGAACTAAAGAGACAGAAACATAAAAGAAGCAAGTGGCCTGTTTTGATGAATGCTCTTTAAGATAGTTTTCAACCATATCAACCCATCAGCCACCTCAAAACAGTGCATGTACGCCACAGAATCACACACACACACACACACACACACACACACACACACACACACATACCTCAGCCCCCTCCCTGCCTCCACCGGTCTGTTCCTACACCTGTTCAGGCCTTCACCAGGGACATGTTAATTCATAGGCATTAAAAAAGCCAATTGTTTGCACAACCGATAATCTATTAGCCCTCAGGCAGTGTGTGTCCACTCACTTGCCTTGCCTAGGAATGAAAAATTCTGGATTGGACTGGATAGGCTTCCACTTAATCTTTTAGCGTATCTGGGTCTATTTACTTGCCAGTCCCATGGCAGCGTATAGTCTCGTATATAGTCTTACGCGTAAACTTTTATTTTTGAATGCTTTAATATTGTTCAACACCACAGAATATGTGATGAAATGTAATTCAGTCAAGCAAGGTCTTTTTTTATTTATTTATTTAGTACAGATTATAAAATGACCGGTAGTTAACTGATAGTATCAAGGGGGAAATCAAAACTGAGCCTCTTTTCCTGCCTTTCGTTATGTTAGAGAAATGAAAGCGTAGAGCACCAGCACTGATGCCTTGCCAAGGGGGATTAGAGCTTTATGACAGCTATATGGGATATCTAGAGTATGTTTGAGCATGGTATAAAATTGAGATGCAGCTCTGTAGGCGTGTGGTAAAACGTAGGGCATCAAAAAGCTGATTGAATCACAGCACACTCTCAACACTCGCCTTGCCTGATATACAACATAACAAGTCACTGGAGACAGCACACAGAAACTTGGCTGCAGTGCTGTCATAAATGCCATCTTCTTCACACACAGAAAAGTAGGAGACGAGTGATGGAGAGAATTAAAAAGACGGAAACAAAGGGATCTTGTGTCGCCCTTACCATCATCTCGTTTCCTCTTCTCGCCATTGGAGCGGGGTATACCCAGAATGCCATTGATGGAGTAGGATCCAACGGGATCGTTGGAGGCGCTGGTCACAGGGGGAGAGGCTGTGCTGGGTACTGATGGAGAAAGCTGAGTTAGTGTATGTGTACAGTATGTGTGTGTGTTTGTTCATATTTGTCTGTGTCCATACATAGCTGTGTCTGCATGTGGGTCTTTGTGTGGGTGTCTATGCTTGTATATGTGTCAGTGCATGCATGCGTGGGTGTGTATGAGTGCAAATATATGTTAAAGCATGCGTTCGGGTTTATGTATTTCTTACCAGGTAGTTCCTGTCTATATGTATCGACATGGACAGCAGCCCTGCCTATCACCTGCCTATGATGAGCTTCTCTGTGTGGTGTATCTGTGTGTGATACTATACGTGCATAGCATCATTCTCGCTCACCTATGGTGTGACCAGGCGTGGAGAGTGGCGTAACAGATCCGTCAGGCGATGGGTGGAATGGCTGCTGGACTTTGGTGCGGATAATCCTGGCAAAGTGAACAACAGACAGATCAATCAATATTGCTTCCAGAGCATAGAGATTTCACACTGGCCCAGCAGCCCGGGACAGTTAAACATGGCACATCACGTCCACTTATGCCCATGCATGTGTACGAGTCCTCCATCGTTTGGGACGCTTGTATCCCCATATTCAGGTCCTGTCACAAATAACCAATCTCGGGGCATTAGGGGCAATCTCTCTGCTCCTATGTGAGACTGAATAGGGGCTGCCCCCTGAGATTGTGGATTCAATCTAGCTGGATTCTGAGGTTAGAAATATGATAAAGTCCCCATACCGTTAAGATGTGATATGGGGGGAAAGTCTTCATTGCACTTTGGACTGAATGATCTTGCAAACAAAGCATGAAATCACATCAATTCACCTCAATGATCGGCTTCACTGGCTCTACCTGGCCAACTCTAATAATCTCCCTCTCCTGCTCCCTACTCCCTCTTTTCTTCTCTCTCTCTCCCTTTCTCTCCATCTCTTAAACCTGATCTTTTACTCTTCTCACTTTTGTCCTCACCCTCTCTCTCTATCCTCTGCCCAATATGCTCACTATTTTTACTGTCTCCCCTTACAATATCTGTCTTTCACACCCCTCATCTCTCTCTATATCTTTCTTTCCTTCTTTCTTTTTTTTCTTCTCCTCTCCAATTCACTGTCTTTATTTCTCTCTGTATTTTTCTATTACCTTTATACCTCCTGGTCTCAGTTGCAGTTTTTGGTCTCTTTTTTTGCCTAGATTACTCAGTCTAGCACAGAGGGCTCCTTCAGAGTCATTGAGGATCAGAGCCTATTGATTGGGACTTGGGGATAGAAAAGTTGACGATGAGTGTCACGAGAGAACAGCGAATGCAAATGGTAAGCTATAAATTATATGTGACAGGAAAGCAATAGTGTCTTATTAGCTCAACCTGAGACCACTGCCACATCTGATGTCTTTTAATCTGTGGTGCACTTTGAAAAAAAAGGCAGCTAGGTTTTAGAGATTATTTTACATCAATACATTTGAGGATTATTGCAATTCTATAGTAAAAGAGAATGGTACAGCGGGATTTACAGAAGCTCTTATTGAACATGATCGCATTACGTTATACCATGACTATGATTATGTTTTGATAGATGATTGATAGATGGTGAGATCATTGAATAACAGGCAATGTTCTATACTGAGAAAAATCCCACATGGAAGCACAATGTGCTACAAACTGCAGATAAGGTGTCTAATACTCTTCACATGCACATGCAGTATCTAGCCATAAGCTATCAATTCTGAATCAGGCAGGTATGGGATAACATCCTGGGGGGTAAAATGTACATCAGACTCTTCTCATTCCCCTCACTATCTTGTGTGTCCTCGATACTCTCTCCTTCAGGCAGGGCAACAAAGGCAAGCAGCCTCCTCCAGAAAACACACATCAATATTTTATTTGAATTTCTAACATCTCACCACAACAGTTATCTGACCTCATGACTCGAGGGAGCCTCATAAATTCAAGGACTTTGTTTCGAGTCTGTGTTGTTGATATTGAATAAGCAATTTGGGTGGGTGAATTAACGACTTTGGTGTTTGGCTCTTGAAAAAAAAAATATTATCCCCAAAGAAATATTAAAATGTGGATCAATATGATTGAAAGCTGCTTAGGACCTTATGGGTTTGCCTCTGTCCACTGGGCATGATGCAGCGGGTGGAAACTCCTTTCTGCGGCTACAAAACAAAGTGCAACCTAGTCTCTGTGTAATCTTTAATAATTCATGCAGGAAAAATGTGTTTAAAGCCAGGACATCCTCTTTAGTCAACAGAGCAGAGGTCAGCTGCTAAACCACAGAGACCACCAGGGTCCACTCTCTCTCCCTCTTTCTGTCTTCCTCCTCCCACTTTCCTGCCTCACTTTCTTCCTCCTCCATACCTCTCCCAATCCTTCTTTCCAATAAAAAAGCAAAAAATGAAAATAACATTTGAATTACCTTGTTAAAATCTCAGGGGAATATTACTCATGTTTGGCCTAGATTTTACTCACAAAACATTTCAGAGGAGGTTGACCAAATCCTCTGTGTCACTTAACTTTTTTTCAATATGGATATATAGGCCTACACTTTTTTGGAATAAATCCCTTAATGCGCAAGTGAAGGAACCTCTGATACAGATTGTTAATTTTGTGATTTGTCGTAGACATGCTCTAAGAATTAAAAAATGCAGATCTGTGCTTTGCCACAAGGACTGATGTTAATAATTAACCAACTTTGTCTCAAAGGACGTTATTTCTCCTCACGAGGATGCCCTCCTAGGCTACAGCGCTGCTCCCATACAACTCTATCAGTCACTATTATACATGTTTTATTTCCACGTAAAAAGATATTGCTGCCGCGCAACCCTACCTATACACTTTCTTGGTTTTATGAACAACAGATGAAAACAGAGAATAATGGCAGAGAAACCTGTTGAAACCGTCCTTTTAACGGCAGCCTAATGTCTAAGATTTTTTTTCTCTTTCGTTATTTTTCTTCTTGTTTCTTCTTCATCTCCTGTATGTAGCTGGATATGTTTTGAACGTAGAGTTGTGATCTCTCTTCAGCTCATTAAAATGTAATGCCGATGACCAGCTCTCTGGAACAGTGCCTCCTAACCAAAGTTCATCACTCGCAGGCACTAGATATAGGCCTATGGGGCTTTTTCACTTGACGCACATCCATTGGGGCTTTTCGTCGTCCTCTGTCTAAAGACACTTTGTCTGGTGCTGTCCCGCTTCATGTGGGAAGGTGAAGGTGTAGGATGTCTGCTTTAGCTCGTTGAATGGAACAGATGCTCTTTTATTAGTCCATTTAGAAACAGATCGACATTTTTCTGGAATTAGAATTGACGGGACGAAAATATTGCTATTATTATTATTTGTAGCTTTTATTAATAACATCTTAATTTATTGGCCTAATTAATGCCACGTGGGATGTGTAATTTAAAAATGTAATATCTATAGGCCTACAGTAATACCGGCGCATGTAATCGCAGATTTGTAGTCTACACTGTCCAACTTAAATAAAAGTTAAAATGTGTGATCTACTATATTCATACCACTGTCACCTCTGTGTTGGGTCCCACTATTTGAAAACAGAGCAATTGGTTGGCAATAAAGAACCTGCCGCCTCTGTCGCAGTGTGGTCCGCGTATTGAACGACTTTGTTGGGTATTTCCCTCTGCCTCTGGATCTGGTTACGCGGTATTGATCGGTTTTTATCGAGACAGATGTGATTTTTCGTGGCCCCAACCTTAGTTCCCGTGCTGGCTGTGTCCTGGAGGGCTGTATAGGGGATTGAATTGCACTTCTGAGACCGGGTGGTCTCATTGAAATAGACTGCAGTTCAACCTTATATATAAGTGAAGATAAAATAAAAACACGTCTCTGGCTATTTCAAGTTATTTTAAAGGCATGACTTACTCCCTACACGCAGGGCAAACGATTATCTTCCGCTTTTTGTCTCATTTCTTATTTCAACGATTGTATTTTTCTACACCCAAAGAATTGTCGACTGATTTAATATATATCCATACTGGTTTGGAAAGAAACATGTACGCTCTTTTTAGAAAGAAATATGAACGGATGCTCTTTTTAAAAAAAGAAATACACACACATGCTTTTTGGAAAGAAATAAGTATGCCCCATAGTTAATGTGCACCTACCTGTTGATGGATGAAACGCTGGGGACAGTGTCATTGTCGCAGACGCCTTCAGCCAATAGTCGGTCCCTAATCTCCCAAGCGAACATGGTTGGATTCTGGCGTTTATATTCTGCAATTTTATCCACTACTTTCGGAGTTGCAACCTTTGGTTTGGAGCCACCAATGACTCCGGGTTTAATACTGCCGGTTTCGTAGTACCTGTGCGGAGACAAAGTGAGTGGTCTTGAATGGTGAAATATAGATCCCTTATTAATTGAACATCTGATCGTCTAATTTTTAGGAAAGGTGGCTTGAACTCATCTGCGTGGAAACAAATCCTCGCCGACCTTCTGCAGTTACATGTGGGACTATCCCGATTAAGCAATGTGTGCAGTGAAATAATCTACTAATATGATGGTGGCTTTAACCTATTGGTTTGGAAGTAGGCGGGTATAGGCCTAATTGAGTGTCAGTTGGAAGGTGAACAGAGCGGATTTTCTCCGCAAACAGTGTAATTAAAATCACACAATAAGCAATGAGAAGGACAGAACAAAGGGCAGTTTAGGTAATGGCACAGTTTAGACCTTATTTCCAGCCCTCATAAGCTTAGTAGCATGCACGACATGCCACCATGACCTATTGGTAAATGTAGGTGACAAACATTCCGTGTGTGTGAAATAAAATACCTCTGAAATGCCTTCTGATAGCTGAAAAAAATATATTTCAAGAAATTATCTCTCTACATTTGTGCTCCCAAAATAATAGCAAAACATTATAGAGCAAAATAAAATGATGTAGGCCTATTTCCCCGTTTAAAAGAAGCCTATACCCTAACGAAAAATCACTATAAAATTCCTATATGGACTTAAAGTATGTCTGTGGTACTGATGAGTGAGATAATATCCTACTCTATTTTTTATCTCCTATGCTATCACTGTAATATTCCTATATGGAATTATGTGCCTGTGGTACTCAATATCCGATCGTTTTCAGTGACCTTATCCTATGGCATTTTTATCTCCTACGGTGTCCTATAATATTCATTTCGCCCCATATTCCTATAGGATATTATTCATCGTTTTGTAATTAATGAAAATGCCGTAAACTTTGCTCCATACATTTATACGGTTCTTTTTGGCTGAGGGTGTGATGGATAGAAAATCTTTGGACGCAGAATTGCTGTATTCAGGCAAAAAAATGACCTGCCTATAACCGATGACTGGGTCTAAAATAGAGCTCGGTGCGCACATAGGCTACAAGGCATAAGATTGATGTTTGACACACACATATATAAGCTCTGTTGGTTGTGTATCCCCCTTTTACCTGCCGAGGATTTTGCTGACACAGCCGTGACTGACCCGTAGCTGTCTGGAGATGTCGCAGGGCCGGACGCCCTGGTGGGCCAGCTCCACTATCCTCTGCCTCACCACGTCAGGAAGGGGTCTGCCGTTCACAAACACCCCGCCGAGCTGGTTCACACCGCCGTGCCCTACGTGGGATACAACAGCAGCACAGGGGGGACATAACATTACATACATACAGAAGGCATACAGGACAGCTTAAAGCGCAGACAGGCGGCCATGCAGCAACTACCATTTTTTTGAGAAGGCGCTTATGTTTTATATTTTCCTATAAAGAGCAAGTCACAAATTACTGTAAAAACACACCTACGGACACGCGCACATAGAATTTAATTTAATAGTGGCTTACAGTATTTATTTTTTGCTTAAGTAGATTAATTCTAAAATATCTTTCATTATAATTCAACATCTTAATAGTTCTTCATATAATAATAATAATAATGAAAATAATAATGATGTTGTGCTGGTGTTGTTGTTATTAACATGAGTTAGAAATTATCAACAACATGATGCTTTCTTAAAGAACAATTAAAAAAGAAAGACACTCAATAACACTACACTGCCTTTTGAAGTTAAGCATAAAAACAACTCCACTTTGTCTGAACATGGAATTGACCTAGTCAGGCAATATTTTCCAAGAGCACCTCTTCCATTGCAGCCTAACACATGTCGCTGATATTATGTTTCAACCTGTTTAATTTTCCTTGCACAATTATTCTAAATAATTTAAAAAGACCTTTGATAACTCATATTACCAACGCGGATGGTGCGAATGAAGGAGAATAAATAATTTACAGAGAGTTCGGGTCTTCTTTACCCATATCGTGTAGAATAAAAACATAACAAACAATTATAGGAATTGCTAAAGTTTTGGGCTATAGTTTTATTTTTCCAGTTCCAAATTGTGCGAGGCTGACGTGAATATAGTGAGGTGTCCTACCCACATTTACACATTTACATCCATTTACAAACAGCCATTCCGAGCGAATTCTGAGCTCTCCAAAGTAACTTTCATTTCAAAGGTAATAAACGCTTTGTATTCAAATAGAGGTGCTTCAGTGTTTTCTCCCATATAGCACTAACTGTAGCTTAGGCCTACTTGCCTAGTTCCCTTTTCAATTAACCTTGGAGTCAATAAAGGTTTACACATCTATTTCAATAAATCCAAATACTATGCTGTTTCCCCATTAATAGTGAACCCAGAACTTATTCTGCTATGAATTGTCTTTATTAGCCTGCTGTCATATTTCTTCTTCATATTATTTTTTAATCATTTCTATTATCCTAAATAGGCTGTATTTTTATACGGACTCAACTGACAAAACTTTCTCAATGGTACACTTTCTAGAAGACAGAAAATGGACAGCTACTACCGCGTTTAAGCATCAAGGTCCGTGTGTATCTTCAGTACTATAATACAACTGACAGACAGTAGCAGACAATAAGGCGTAATGTGTTATTGGTGGACATAAGGTAATTTTTCTCATAAATCTGGCCAAATTAGACCACGTTCATTGCAAGCGACCATATTTGTGCAGGAATTCAAGTCGCAATACAGCTAGTATTGTCATAAAACTAATTATCTATACTCACGGTGCATAGCCGAGAAGGGGTCTGCTTTGCAGTGAATATCCATGGGATAGCAAAGGAAAGAAAGGTAATCGACTGAGGTCGCCGTTTCGCCTCGGTGATGCAGCTTTAACTGCGTAAAAAAGAAGGATTGATAGTAGGAGTAACACAGTCCGTGTTAAAAGTGTCCTTCGGCTGTAGCAGAGAGAATAACTTCTTGGGGCAATGCTAAGTTTTCCTCCTGTTTAACTCTAAACTAAAAGTCTGCAGAAGGGCTGTCAGGTGCAGAGCATGACCCACGCTTGTCCAGTCGCAGCAACATTGACTCAAACCGGGTCACTATTTGCCTTTAAAGGACATCATAAGGGAAACAAAATAATAGCTGAGTCCCCACGGGTCCAGTCGTGAATCTGCAGCCGAAAAATCCTGCTCCTCTGACGGTGTGGGGGACCGGCGGGGTCTCTGGTTTAATCAGATAGGGGCGGAGATGACAGGGGCAACATGGACACGCCGAAAGTACAGCTCTCTGTCCCCCTCTCCTCCAGAATGGGCTGTGCCTGAACGAAGCTTAGGGCTGAGAATGAAACCCCTCTCCCTGTGTGTCTGTTTCTAAAAGCTGCAGTCCCACAGATCACCCCCTCCTACCTCCATCCCACAGATCCCCTCGCATAGAGATGGATGACTTGTCAGACAAAGGCAATAGATTCCAACACTTTGTGATTCGCCCACGTAAAAACCTGCAGCTCAAATGAGGAGGTCCCTGCATCCGACAGCCAGGAAGGGGAGGGAGACGAAATGGGAAATGATGAGACTTTGGGGTGAAGAATCAAGGAAATTAAAGGCAGGGGGTAGAAAAGAGGTAAAGCAGTGTCAAGCTATAGTGTATGTTGTTCAAAGCAGGGCTTTCAAACATTTTCATTTCAAGGACTCCCGGATAGACACACATGCGCTTCGGACCCCCACTTGATAATAAAATGATCAAAACAAAAAGATTTATCCCAGGTAGCCTATATGGGAATATATTTGTTGATGTTGATTTACTATGGAATTGTATAACTGTCTATACAGTACATGGAGGAATAACAGTTGTGAGAGAGAAACCAATAATTAAAACAGTCATTATTATACATTCTCTAAATTAGAAAATTTCCAGTGAATTAAATTGGAGTGACATTAAACAATTCCTCGTTTAGCTCGAGAGCCACAGGTTTAAAGTGAAGACCTACCATCTCCAGATTGTCCAGAACAACTGCAGATCTCAATAATCTTTTTCGGGAAAACGGTGTGATAAGGCTTTTGCAGTTGAGCTAATACAAATCAAACAGACCCTTAATTCATTGTGTGTGCTTCTAACTGATAATCCTGACTGCACGCCACCTCTAAGTTCCTTCTTCTCTTCCAAAATAGGGTATCGTAGATTTGTGTTCATAAATAAGTGAGACAACAGACTTTCCCCTATAGTCTTTTTTTTTTTTAGATCAGGCTAGTGAATCTATTCTGGGTCTACTGCAAGGGCATTAGTGGGGCCACCAGTAGGTTTTATGTCTTGAAGGTAGTTATCTAAGCATGCTGGATGTGGTCAGACAGGAGTTTTGTCATCGTCCTCAGCACGGTGAGCCTGCAGCCCGGAGAGGGAAAGGCTTTCATCTGCCTGTTCGCTCCGTCATTGCTCTGTAGATGGCGCTCAGAGGTTATTCTGCCAACTTTGCTCATGCAGGTTGTTAGGCTAACGTTGCTCAGGTGGGTTGGGTCAAAGGTTGTGGGTTAACCTACTGTAGTTGAATAAGGCACCGTTAATCTCGTTCCAGTGTAACTCCATCCAAAATCAAGCGAAGAAACTGATGATTTTTCAAAGGAGGCTTGCAAATCCTTAATTGGCTCTTGCGCAGATTGCAGCTCTATAACTATAACCGTTAACTTCTGAAGGTCAGCTGCACCAAGCCTGGGCAGAAAAAAAGTTTAAAGTTTCAGGGATGAATACAGTGTGATATAATGTGACGTGTTTATGTAAGGAGTGTGCATACCGCAAAGTTACCCAAGAATAAATGAAGCCGAAGCATAGATTTTAAACCCTGTTTGTATTACACAGCTGTTGTCTAAAGCATGTATTACTGGTTGTCTGAATTTATTAATGTATTTATTGTTGAAAAGGAACAGTTCAATGCTAATTAGAAAACAATGATTTGTCTAAATAGTATTATTGACTAAATATTATTATTTCCATTATTATTATTACTTCTGTTATTTTTATTATTCTCATTCTTATTGTTTATTACCAATAATAATAATAATAATAATAATACATATCAATAATATTATTCAGGTGTTATTTATACAAGCTTTGTGGATGTTGGACTTTATGTGTCATAGGAGGCCGTGTTGCGTCCTGCCCTCTGGACAAGTTTGAGGACGATTCTTCTTTTTGTTTCTGCTTTTTTTGGGAGGGAGCTTCTGGTACAATATGTAGCACCATGGGCTGTAATTTCACACGTCAGTGCACCTTTGCCCTAAAGCTGCTGCTATTTCCCCCACAACACCCTGATTTGCCCCTCGTATCCCTTCGCAGCGCTATGACGACGTCCCCATGTCACAGCGCTACAGCAAAACAAATGGCGTAATAATTAAGAAACTGTTAGTCTTGACTTCACCCCTTTCACAATCTGAACCACCGTGGCCCTAATGCGATTCCTGTTTTCGATTAAATGTTTACGTTATACAATTACGTCTCGGCAAGGTGGCCACATAAGAACAGGTGATTGGGCTACAGCTTTCAGACATTTAAGCGATTACAAAAAAGTTCCAGCCTTCACACCATGTTTTTCCCCATTATTAAATATCTTTTTATGTTTAATAGATTTTTAAATGGATTTTGTTTTGCTTCCAGTTTTGCTTCATTTATGTATGGAGAAAATCATATATGTAGGCTATATATAAGGTTTATTATATATTTAAATTATAAATAATACTAATATAATACAACAACAACAATAATAATGGTAGTAGCAACAACAACAACAATAATAATAAAAAAAATAATCATAATAATAATGGTAAATTAATAGGCAGGTATCTTAATGAGGTTGAAGTTTGACTTGAAGTAGGAAGGACAGAGAGAGAGAGAGAGAGAGCGAGAGAGAGCGAGAGAGAAAGAGAGAGCAAGTGTACCCACTTATAGGAAAGGTGATGAATTTTCAAGGAGGGCAAACCAAACCCTTTTCTTCCGGTTTGGCCTGTAATGCACCTTCAAGTCAACACTCGTTTGGTGTTTTTCCTGCTTTTGCGTCTACAGAGTAGGATGCAATTCCATTGGGCCCTCTTAACTTATCCCAGGGGTTTCCAAACATTTTCGTGTCAAGGACCCTCAAACTGATGTTAGACCCCGACCTCCAATTGATACAATTTTATTTCAGATTTTTTTTTGTTATTAGATATGATTACAATTATCTTTCTGTCTATACTGTAGGTGGAAATGTTACAGTGAGGAATGAATAAAACAGTGAAATCAAAGTGAAATTCTTCATTTTGCTGGGGGGCCTCTTGGAACCCACTCAAGGACCCCTGGAAATCTCCGGACCCCAGTTTGGGAATCACTGCTATATAGCAGGTACTGTATAGGCCATGTGAAGGGCATGTTAACTTTGGTTAAATTAGATACATTTCGTCCAGTACACGAATGGTGTGTATGGGTGTGTAAGCAGTAGGCTTAATAGGATATCTCATTTTTATCTTAGCTTGTTGAAATGTAAATAATTATGATTTCAGTTATTTAAGCCTACAAACGATACAGGCTTAATTTAGCCACATGAAAAATAAGACAGCAATGACAGCGAGGGCGACAAGGTGTCAGTGAAGTTAACAATGGTAAAACTATACTCTTGACCTGCTAGGCGCGGTAGGCCTATTACCTAGAGACAGTTTAAACACTGCACTACACCACGATACCTATCATTCTGACATCAAACCTGTATGGTTAAGCCTGTCCATTTTTCTCCTGGACCTGGAGTTGTTCCATTAGTCAAATCATCAAAATTATATCAGGGAGTCACTTGCAATATCCCACTATGATTTGGTGTCTCCTGACACCAAAAGCCATATGGGAAGGCTATGCCAAACTGCAGGATATCAGCTGCGTCCTTAGATTGCTTATTCATGTGCTTTATAACGGGAGCAGATGGATATCAATTTGACTCTATTCTCGACACCATCACAGATTGATTTTATACTTGCTTTTAATTTTGCCATAATTAATTAGATCATTACAACTGTTTTCCATTGATCTTCTCATCTAAACCCAAAATCGAGAGGTGAATTAGAATGTGATCTATGTTTTCAATTAAAGTCCCGAACATAAGGTGATGTTAACAGACTATTAAGCTCTTATCTATATAATAATGATAATAATACTAATAATAATACCAATATTAATAATAACGATACTACTAGTAATTATAATAACAACGACAACAACATCAATAATAATAATTTCCCTGATCTTCATTTTATGAGATTATAATAACAAAAAAGATGGTGAGCATAAATAGACTACATGCTTGAATCGCTGCACAATACTGAGTGGATAAAATATAAATATCAAGAAAAACGCACCAGCATGCTGTATTAGAAAAAAAATAAAGATAAGCAGAAGATGCAAAGGTAGCCTCCACACAGCTATAGTCCAAGCCCACACAGTGCAACTAACGCAGCAGCAAACAAACATTGACATTTGTATGAAGCAGAGGGAGAAATCCTTACCTGATCGACCAGCGCTGTGAGGCATGGCTCTCCCTTGTCTAATGGTCCGTCTCCCCGATGCAGCCCAGTAGATCTGTCCGGCCTCCTGCGCTCCCTCCCCGGCTGGGCGTCGTGCTTCTCCCCGCTGGTTGTCAGAATCTTTGACCGATCATCCAAAACTAAACGGTTTAGGCGACAACAAAAAGGGGAAGCAACCCTGCTCCGATGAACTAGGAATTGATAAAGGAGAAAAATAGAAATCAAAGAACATAGAGCGTTGCAGGTGTTATATAAATGGAAGAATACAATTTGCCTATGTAAAAAAGGGGACATTTTAGTATGGACATATGAAGACAGCTGGAGCTTTCAGATTTGAACTCCCAAAATGAGCACTGATGGATATCAGTTTTACAAATCAGACTGCATTGCATAGCTCGTACGCACCGGTATGTATTTATTTTTATTATAGTCCGCAGTTATTATCCTCCATAGACACTCCTGTAAAGTTGACCCAGAAAAGTTGTTGAGATGGTTTGTGGTTGTGCAACTGTGCCAAGGTGATGGAGGCTGCAACTCCGCACTTGTTTGAAGTGGTGTTTATCAAATGTTATTTATGACAGTTTTGAAATGTTATTTTGGGGGAGATGGAATATTATAGATAATATTTCAGCCATTAAAATTTAGCAGCGGACGCCAAGAAGTTTAGATAAAAAAATGTCCCATGCATCATCTAATAAACACAAGCAATGGCAAGTGCGATAATCGATAACCATGATTCATTCAATTCAGTTTAATTTAGCTACAACTATGACGATATCCTGTGCAGGTTTATAACTTCTCTAAA
>OOFE01051855.1:0-11477 GCA_900323365.1 Monocentris japonica | reverse complement strand
TTCTTGGCACACTTTGGGCCCCTTAGTACCAATTGAGCATGGTTTAAATGCCACAGCCTACCTGAGTATTGTTGCTGACCATGTCCATCCCTTTATGACCACAGTGTACCCATCTTCTGATGGCTACTTCCAGCAGGATAATGCACCATGTCACAAAGCTCAAATCATCTCAAACTGGTTTCTTGAACATGACAATGAGTTCACTGTACTCCAATGGCCTCCACAGTCACCAGATCTCAATCCAATAGAGCACCTTTGGGATGTGGTGGAACGGGAGATTCGCATCATGGATGTGCAGCCGACAAATCTGCAGCAACTGCGTGATGCTATCATGTCAATATGGACCAAAATCTCTGAGGAATGTTTCCAACACCTTGTTGAAAGTATGCCACGAAGAATTAAGGCAGTTCTGAAGGCAAAAGGGGGTCCAACCCGGTACTAGCAAGGTGTACCTAATAAAGTGGCCGGTGAGTGTACATAGATATCCACATACAACTTGTTGGGCTGCTCCTGTAGGTCACAGTCAACAAACACTAAATTATAAAATGTAGTAAATAAAACAATTCACAGTACAAATCTGAATAACCTGTACAGTCCTGAACAAACAGATTAACAAACTTGCTTATAAAAATGCTCTCTCTGATTTCACTGCCCCCTCACAGAATGAAAAACCCTGCACTATTCATTGTTGAAGCAAAGTGAATTAGCTGCTTGCATAGCTTGATCCTCCAGAGGATCTGGCCAGGAAGGTCAAATTACATTTGTCTGATAGCCGTTCAAGCAAGCATGGAGCAGTTAATAAAGACACCCTGGCTCTGCTTGCCTGAAGTAATTATACACACTTCAAAGCCTTCCTCTGCTTTGGAGTAATTACATTTCAGAGCCAGACCACTGCAGAGACTTAAATGATTACCTCTTGATTTCTTCAGTCCCATCCCAAACCACTCTGAATGATAAGAGCGCAACTCATTCAAGTTATACTTTTAAAACAAAGATGAATGTGGTTACACAATTACACCAACACAGGTGAATTATCAAATTCACAACCATTTCCACTAACTTTCCACTCTCAAGTGTGTGTGTGTGTGTGTGTGTGTACATACTTTATACACATATATGCGCGTGTGCATGCTCGTCAACCCTACTTCTGTATTTTCTCCCTGCTCAAGTTCTCATTCTCTAACCTCCTTTTATAATTCCCCCTGTGTGCTTTTATTCAGCAAAAGGGGAGGCAAGACATACAATATGGGTAATCTAGTTACCCACACACACGCACACATACACACACACAAACACACAACTTGCAACGAGAGGCTTTGGAAATTATTATCCAGTACACGTATACACCTGCTATCTGCTGCTATGGTGCTACATTCGATCACACAACCTGTGAGGGACATATGGATCATCACAAGTGACAGAAGAAAAGAACCAGCTCACAGTACAGCCGCTGACTGTTAACTGTTTATTTTCTGCTGAATGTTGTTAGTATCCTTTCAGTTTTTATGTCACATTTCATATAAGTCAACCTGTGTTCTGGTACCACACAGTGTGAGAGGGTAAAGTTAAGGCATGGAAGGCATATATGGCCCGAAGCAACAAAAAGCACATTTTCAGGGAAATAATTCTATGTTGTCATTTTATTTAAATACTGTTATGTCATACATTTCATAGACTTTTATATTTATATATACTTTTTAGGTCTTTTTTTAGGTGAAAAATCACTAAATTGGAAGTGGCAGTAGTTTAAGTTGAATTGTATAATAATTGTGCAATGCAATATTTAAACTGCAATGACATATTTTTCTTTATTTTCTTTTTTTCTTTATTTTTCTTCTGAATATTTTGGAGCTTGAAATGTCTGCTGTTTGCTGCTGCTTCCATTTAGGAAAGACCAGTATCAACACTTTTTTTTTATGAACACATTTTTTGAAAGCTGAAGAATGTCGGCAAATTATCGCTGTGCCAGAAACTATCGGGATATTATTTTTAGCCCATATCACCCTCCCCTACGCCGGCCACTAATCTATCCCAGCACTCAAAGGAAAACAGCCTTGTCTCACCACGTTCCTTTTCTTTGGAAGAATCTCGCTGATCTGATTAGAGAGGCAAATTCTGTCAATGTCTTTAAATCCAGACTTAAATCCAAAATCAACTCCCTTAAAACCAACCGATAGTAGTATAGTCAATAAATATGGAAAGAATAAATAAACATGGATTGTATGTACTATAACACAGACAGTACTCCTTGGTACTGGATACATTTGATCTACTGTAGGCGCCACAAACTAGCCATGTTATCGACATATAAGATATGCCTGCAGATAGTTTTCCTTGCCTGTGAGGACTTATCCATAGTGGTGCTGATCCTATCCCTCTCCAGTCGCCAGCTGTCTGGCTGAAAGCAGGACTCATCCCACCACTCCTGGTCTTTGCTGACCCACTTTTCAACTCAAATGAAGGGCAACCTGAAAAAGGCCTGTATGTATCTCTATCGCCTTGCATATCAGCTAGCCCTGACCCTAACCCTTTTGGAAGGTATCTGTGTGATTACAATACTTTGGCATTGAAAACAAAAGGAACAAGACACTAATCTGTGATGTTATCAGGAGACAAACACAAACGTGGCACTGCTCCGCTGATTATGAATCAGAGACCGACTTTGCAGACTTGGAGAATGTGTCTTTGCTTTTACTGGAAAATGAACTTTGTGTTATTGTAGCGCAAACAATTATGGGAGCATATTCCTGTTAAATCATCCTGGCTACTGTCACTGCGTGCACAAAGTCAATCTCCCACTCAGTCATTTTTGCAGGATGTTAATAACATCAAGAAAGACTTGGTTCTCTTGCTTCTAGCTTTGGGGCAAGATTGCTCATGTTCACACTCTGGACTGAAGTGTAAAGGATCATGTGATCAATTTTCTCAGCCAGCTAATCTGTAATGTATTGTGCACATTGCATGTTCTGTCTGTAACACGTGTGAGTTGTCCCAAACTAGATGTATGGATGTGTTGAAAATACCTTTATTGAGAGAGTGAAATGTGAATGAACGTGTGACCTGACCCTTCATCTCAGATTAGACACTTTCTGATCTCAATCACGCCTCACATTCCTAAATGTATTATTTTACTTCAGAGGAGTAAACAGTACAGCCACCATAACACAAAGGTGACTTCATATATGAAGCTTTACAGGGGCTATAAGAGATGGAGTGAAATGGAAAACTCCCCCACTTTTGGTTTGTAACTTGATTTGTTGTGTCGTTGCATTCCACGGATGACTTTGCAATTTCACAGTGGTGCAGTGAGCGTCGATCCCAGCACACAGTGAACAGAGCTGGGGTAGTTTCTGATGCATGGTTGGTTCCCTGGGTCTCAACATGCCAGCGCTTCAGGAGATGAACAAATAGCACAGACATCTGGAAGTGTTTTTGGCAATGGGGTCATCCACTGAGGACCGAGGCTCTCAGACTTCCTCGCACCCACAGCACAGACATGCATTCACACATACGCAGCCACACACACACACAGATGACGGCATTCTCTCACACACACACACACACACACACACACACACACACACACACACACACACACACAAACACATGCAGAATGGAAATATCTACACTTGTGTACTCAATTGCACAGTCATAGGTGCACACTAGCCTTTGGCTTTTTAATAGACCTCCCAAACTCCTAAGTTGAATTTGCTAATGAATTCTCTAGCATTGCTGATGCTCGATCCTCGGCAAGGCCCTTTTTTTCAGAAGTACTGTAACACATACAACCCTGATGCAATCTGTGAAAACCCCTTTGTGTATAGTCAGCCTTTTTCTGGCTGTTTTTGGCATAAGGGTGTCTTAGAATTTCAAAGGAGCTGTGCTTTGGCAGTGTCACAGAAGGCAAAAGGGTATAATGTGAATGCTTCTCTGTGTCCCACAGGACAAACTTACAATGAAACACTCACTGCCAGGCACACAGAGGAGATCTGTAAGCTGCCATTACTCAGACTCAGTTCTGTCGGTCTCTCTCCCTCCCTCTCTTCTACTTGTCTCCTTCTCAGTCACCCCCTTTTTTTTTTTAGGGAGGCAGGCTAGTGGAGTATGGTAACTGGCCAAGGCCCAGTGTGTCTGACCACTTGTGTGTTTCAAGGACCACTCAAGACCACGAGTGTGTGTCTGTATCCATAGGCACTTTCAGGTAAATAAAGCAAGGAGCTTATACACGACATGTTGCTGAATTGTAAAAGTAAATAAACTGCTGCAAGGGTGAACCACTAACATCTACGCTTTCGTCTTGTACCGTAAGGAGAGACACACCCTGTGACTCAGTATTGTGCATAGTAATAGATCACAGACCGCTCTGAAAATACAGGATTTCGATGACATTGTGAAATACAGTGGGGACACTGACTGAATCAGTCCTGTGTTCAAAACTGGAACTTTATATATTTTTCTTCACTGACACACCTAGCAACTGTTGCTAGGAGGGTTTTGGAGTAAGGCTGTGACAGTCTTCAGGCTACATTACATTTACATTACAGTCATTTAGCAGACGCTTTTAATCAAAGCAACTTACAAAGGTACTTGACACTATGTGGGGATCAAACCCATGGCCCTGAGACTGAGAGTCTCCTGCTCTACCGAGTTGTCCAGGCCGGACCTTACTATTACATGCTAACTACTAGGCTATTTTAACAAACTGTGTCCAACTGTGTATCATAACCAGACACCCAAACTAGAAGTGTGAGAATAGTCAATTTATTACATGTGATTTTTATATAAAGTTATGTACAGTTACCCAAATATAAATCTCTACACCAGGATTAGGGTCATTTGACTTTCAATTCAACCAATTCAGAAGATAGACTTCCTTTAAAATCCCACAGTTGAAACAGTCTTCTCTTTAAGAGGTTCATATATCCCACCTTGAATCAAATAAATATATCTATCACTGAAGAGCAGTTTCACTTGACATTTTGAACTGATTTGAGTTGAAAGTGAATTGACCCCAGCCCTTTTCTACACAGATTCAAAACCCCTCATCTGCAGTCTTGAGGCTGATCATCTTCTTCTATCCATAGCAAAACCACAGGAATGCCAAGGCAGGTTTACATACACATTACAGCACAGTGTAGCTGGGTGTTTAAACATAAACATATATTGGCAAATGTAACTCCACATTTCTAAAATTTGTCACACAATACTTCACTGATTCGACATGTTTTTGAAATAATTCTCTTACTGAATTGAAAACAGGTTAAGGAAAACTCCTGGGTAACATTCAAGGTTTGTTTACTCCTGTTGCGTAACACAGCAGTGAGTGAAAAGCTACATAAACACAATTTGTAAAGGTGGTAGACCAACCTTACTGTCACTATTTATGGAGACAAATTGTCCAAACACAGTGGACATGCTCTCAGCTCTGCGCTGGTACTGGTAAAGCCAAGTCAAGTGATGAAATGGTCTTTCTGTGGGTTTTACCGATTCAAAAAAAAACATTTTTATCCTCAACTTGGTTTAATTTCATTACGTTGTCAATGAATGATAGACAATGGTATCCTCGCTTTTGCTTCATGTTTCAACCCCAGCACCACATTCAAAGTAAAAAGGAAATCCTTAGTGGTCAAAAGTTAGCAAAGATATTTATCAATGCGGTTATCATAAGCAATGCACAGCAGATGTTGTATTACATTGCATGACATTTTGGTCAAATGTGAGTGGATTAAATATCCCCCTTCTAACTGGAATAAGTGCAATTACTATCACTTAATATGGTCCCAATTCAAATGATTCATAAACATTTTGTAACAATGCAAAACAAATGGTTCTGTGTGGGTAATGTAGAATACTGTAGTTTGCCAAGCCAAGCTAAGAAAATTGTGATTGCCTTTAAAAATACCCTATTTAGTTGTTTTTCTTGTCTAGTGTTTGTGAAGGCGTCATTAAACCATTAAGACATATTTAAATCCAAACAACAGGGAACATAGAAGAGAAATAATCAAGTGACAGGAATAACCAAAAAGTGTTTTGCATACTTGGAGTGCAGAACAGGCACAGTTCTGGTACCAAAAGAGGTTCATTTCCAAAGGCGCAGTCTCAGGACACGATGCCTTTAACATTGCAGCTCAGCACCTCGCTGTGTGTGACCTGCCCCAGCTGCCAGTGGAACTGTCCTTGTCTCTGGGTCCTCCAGCAGTGGATGCCCTGTCCCAGTGTAATACTCTTAATACTGGGCAGGTGGCTCAGCATGTTACTTGGCAAGGATGTTACCCCAGAGCTGGACAAATTCAGCTCTTGCAAGGACACTAGTCCACTGAAAACCGCAGGGCTCAGTGTCTTGAGCTTTGGGTTGTTGGACAGATCCAGAGCCTGGAGGCTCTGCAGGCCCTTAAAGCTGTGAGGCTGGATTTCCCAAAGTTCATGGAGGCCACTGAGAGACAAGTGAACCAGATCTTTTAGCTGAGCAAAGGCTCCCTCCTCGATGCGGGTGATGGGGTTACCATCCAGATTCAGGTACCTCAGCGGAACGCCTGCCAGCCTCGGGACACTCGTCAGCCAGTTTGCTGTCAGACTTAAGGTCTGGATGTTTAAGACTCCTCCGTGAAAACTCCTGGAGACAGATATCAGCTTGTTATGAGACAAATCCACGCTGACAGGTTCACCGTTGACTTTAGTAGCGAATAGGTCTATGTCAAACTCCTGGAAGCTGTTGTAACTGAGGTCAACATCAGCCAGAGGAAGGCCAGAGAAGCAGCTGGGTGGGAGGCTCTCCAGGGAGTTATGGCTCAGATCCAGAGTCTCCAGGTAACGGAGCTTGAACAAGGCATTGGGGCTTACCTGGAAATCAGGGGGCAAGGAAGAGATGGATGAGGGGTAAAAGAAGGAGAATATTAAAAGGGAAAGAAGGAAAAGGGAGGAACACAGGAAGAAGTAGGAGGAGATGAAGAAAAATCAGAAAGAAGAGGAGGAAGTGGATATAACAAAAGAAGGGAAGAGGTCATCTCAACAAACAAAACAGAAAATGTGTCCACTTTGGTACTCAATTAAGTCACACAATGTATGTGTGTGAGTTCCTCCTAGTGCTGACCTTGGTAATCTGGTTGTTGCTGAGGTCCAAGCTAACCAGGGTGGTGTAGCCCGGACCAGCCAGCATGGCGTCACTGAGCGGGCCAATGGTGTTGGAGGACAGGTCTAGGTGGGCCGTGTCCAGGGGGATGGGGATGGGCATGGTGGTGCCGGGGTCCAGCCCTCGGCAGTCCACCCTGGTCAGGCTGAAGCTGTCAAACAGGCCAAAGCTTTCCACTTCGCAGTGGCAACCAGGATGGCAGTTCTTCACAGTGCTGGAGTGGACAGCTACCAGCAGAGACAGGCCAAGCCACAGGAGGAGCGCCATTGTGCTCTGGGGGAAGAAAACAAATGTATTATTTAACCTTTATTTAACCATGATACTCTCACTGAGATTAAAGCCTAGTTCATGCTTTCTGTGTGGATAGAAGCGAGATGATGTCCATGTAACTCAGCGTTCATGCTTCTTGTATTTCTCAAGATGACTGCACACTTGACATCTTCAGTAATTTAGTAAGAAAATTCAGCCCTCCATACCCCCCCCAACAAGAAGTAAAAAATCTCCACTACAATCGGACAGCGGATCCTGTTCTTTGTTCAGCCAATCGTGGACAGAGGTGGGTCTACATAACTGCAGCGCTGTTTCAAATTTGAGGTGGTGTGTGACCTTGTTCAGCCAACCCAGTCGTTTTGGTTGTAATCATTTGACGCAATTGACGCAGTGTTCCCTGAAGAGGGAGCAGAATACACAAACACACAGCATCACATAATTCAGTTCTGGCTGAATATTTTTCTAATACTTTTCAAAAAATCTTAGCTTTCATAGGACCTACATGAATTTACAAACTCCCTTTGCGAACTGAAATACAGTAGGCAGCAGCATTGGTGACACCCTCATAAAGATGTTGGGACTGGGTGGCAGACAGCCAGTGTGACCATCCCTGATGACCATCCTGGAGCAACACGATGCTCCTGGCTGTCCCTGCACTTGTGTAATTGTGTCTCAGAGGGAAATGCAAAGAAGCAAATTCCTAAATACACTGTAGCATGGTGAGCAATGCTGTAAAATTCCTTTTTTTTAATTTGAAACTATTGCATGATAGCCACTCATGTCCAATCATGTTCATATCAGCTTCCAAGCCACAATCTCTTTGTGAAAACAGTACAACCTCCCTCATTCACCTGATCAACATTCCACTACAACTAACCTTTATCTAAACTACTTCAGATCACATTGTTTGTGATTTTGGAAATTGGAGAAGTTTTCCCATCTGAAATGCCACCTTGAGGGTCTTTGTTCAACTTTTCAAAGATTTAAAGTTTTCTTTGTGTGACTTGGGCAGCCTTAATTTACCCCGTCCTTAGCTTCCCAGTGGATGTGACCTAATTTCCTTGATCACAGAGTTCATTTACACTTGAGTTTGAGTTTACACACTACAATGAGCATGCATGGCTGTAAAAATGAAAACGCAGTGCATCATAACTCAAGGCCCTTAAAATATCATTATATCTTCAGAAATTGAGCACAAAGAGATAAAGTACTGACCCCATTCAGATAATCACAACATGCATCCACATGCTCACTCAATAATTTCAGAGAATAAGATTCACTGAGAGTTCATAAAAAACTAACCTAAAATATATTACAAAAATAGTGCTTAGCTCCATTCAAAACCATAGAAGAACATGGCCTATCATACCTCTTTTTACAATTGTCCGTCTATTAAAGCATCTGGGGATGACAGCTGAATAGGACTCACCCCATTCCACTGAACCAGGTAAATTATCTGTTCTTGAAGCATTAAACAGCCTTACAACCCACATAAGCAGTGCTCGTTATGTAAACACACACACACACATGCACGCAAACACATAAATGCGCCTGAAAATTGGACAGAGGTTAGAGTTGTGTAACAGGTGGAAAGAACACAAGCAGTAACCCCCCACCCCCCCACATGACACAGCAGAAAGTTACACATTAAAGAAACAATCCAGTTTCCAAAGACGCATGAGAACATTTATATCCAAAATTCACAGAAAATGCTCTTTAGACTTGAATGAATGGGGCTTTATTAAAGATGAGGAAGTATATTAGTGCATATGTTGGTATATTCTTGTAAAAATAGGAAAAATAGCAGTGCATTCTTCTCTCATGAATTAATTTGACCACTGACATCTTGACATAAAGGGGTATGCAGTATACATGTACTCAAAACAAATCTCAGATTAGGCCTTTAAATTGTTATCAGGTATATCTCACTAGGGTTAAGGTTATTTATATTAGCTTATGTAACAGGATGAGGTTACAGGGTCAATATAATCGGCTGATTAAGAAGGGTCAAAGTCTATTAGAGAGAGCTGGTCTTTTTGTTAACTAACTCACAACTAAATGTTTCTCATGCTGCTGTATGCAGGGGGGTTGTTGTATTTTGATCTATTATATTGAGCAAGAGGTTTTGGCAAACAGTATCTCAAGGCATCTCACTTCCCCTCAAAGCTGTGAGGGGGGCGGGGGAGGCTGTAGTTTTTTGACCAAACAAGAACGGGCAAGTCTTTTTGACTGTCAAATCAAGCCGAGTAAACATTTATCTACCGAGCAAAAACTGCTCTAATGAAGCTAACAAATCCTGCGCATAACCGCCTCAGCAAAACACGGGGGTGAAGTACTAGTCTTTCATGGAATGGAAAAGTTGTGTTTCAAAATGAGATGTCCACCATTTGAAAAAAGTCAAGTCAAGTCAAGTTTATGTGTATAGCACCTTTCATACAGAGAGGCAATTCAAAGTGCTTTATATGAATGATTTAAAGAAGAACATATAAAACAAAGACATTTAAAAGAAATACAGTGCAGATAAAATCACAGAATAAATTCACAGTGCAGATAGGGCATTTGAACATACAACATACAATTCTTTAAAATATACTCAAAACATGACAATTTAGTCCGACTTTACTGTTTGCATTGGGGGGAGTGGGCACGTCTGCCACCACATTATAAATGGATAGATTCCTCTGGTGGTATTACATCCACATACAGTTTTCAACTATTCGGGATGACCAAAGTCCCCTAAGGGGACTTACATTTGGCTTATTAGTTGTTTAAAGTAATGCCCAGATCCTCTATCAAAAATGTACCCCAGTGCACTATCTATGATTTTTGTTTTTTGTTTTTCTCATGTAGTAACTACCAAAATCAAGCCTATTTTTGGTCACTTTATTCAAATGCTATGCAATTGAAATAGTTTCAATTCACATTCAATTCACTTCACTGGAGCAGCTTGCTAACAGGGAGCCGCTCCTTACCTGTCAACTTCAGGTAATATCCGGCCTCAGCCAATGCAACAGTCTCAGTCAGTTTTGGTTTGAAGTAAACCTCTTTCAAATTAATATAAAAGTAGTTCAGGATTTATAATCGAGAATAGATCACAGTATAGGTTTGTAGTTGAGCATAATGCAGTGGTGAACAAAAAAGTTTTTAATCTAGATTTAAAATAGTGTTTGTGGGAGCAAATCTCAGATCTTCTGGAAGTTTGTTCCAAATATTTGTTGCATAGTAGCTAAACGCTGCTTCACCCTGTTTAGTTTTAACTCTAGGAACAGTTAGCAGACCTGTCCCAGATGACATAAGGGGTCTAGAGGGTTCATATTGAGAGAGCATGTCAGTGATGTATTTTGGTCCTAGGCCATTTAGTGACTCGTAGACGAGCAACAATATTTTTAAGTCAATTCTCTGACACACTGGAAACCAAGCCAATGTTTAGTCTCGCAGCAGGATTCTGAACGAGCTGTAGCTGCCGAAGTGCCTTTTTAGGAAGACCTGAGAGAAGACCATTACAATAGTCTAGCCTACTGGTAAAAAAGGCGTGAATACATTTTTCTTGGTCTTGTTGTGACATGAAACCTCTGAGTCTTGCTATGTTTTTAAGGTGGGAGTAGGCTGATTTTGTTACTGACTTAATGTGGCTGTTGAAGTTGAGATCTGAATCCATAATAACACCAAGGTTTCTAGCTTTGTCTTTAGTTTTCAGAGACAAGGAGTCAAGGTATGTACAAATTTTCAGCCTTTCTTCTTTGGCACCAAAGACAATTATCTCAGTTTTGTCATTAGTTAGCTGAAGGAAATTTTGGCACATCCAGTCATTTACTTGCTTAATGCATTGGCACAGCAGGTCTATAGGACGATAGTCATTTGGGGATAGAGCTATATAGATTTGGGTGTCGTCTGCGTAACAATGGTAGGCAATATTGTTATCTTGCTTAATTTGGCTTAACGGGAAGCATGTAGAGGTTGAAAAGGCACGGTCCTAGAATTGAACCTTGGGGGACTCCACAGGTCACCTCAGTTAGCTCAGATACAAAGTTGCCAAGGGAAACAAAATAGTTCCTGTCTTGTAGATATGACTTGAACC
>OOFE01051853.1:0-13846 GCA_900323365.1 Monocentris japonica | reverse complement strand
CTATCCCCCCTCCACACTCCCTCTTTCTGCTATTTATTTGTACGGATCTCTCTTTCTCTGTAGATAGTGTATGTGGCGCCTATGAAGGCCTTGGCAGCTGAGATGACTAATTACTTCAGTAAGCGGCTGGAGCCACTGGGCATCACTGTTAAAGAACTAACTGGAGACATGCAGCTAAGCAAAGGAGAGATCCTACGAACACAGGTACACACACACACACACTCCAAACAAACTCACACACACACACACACACACACACAACATTCTCTCCGACATCCGCACCCTACTGCACTTACACACTGTTTGTTCCATGTGTGCTCTCTTGCACCCCCAAGTGGTGTTGCTTATGGCAGGTTCTTTGATTATTTATTCCCAAGAATGCAGCAGTGACTGAAACTTGGCCACTCGTACTTATTTTTTGCTCACTAGTCACTATTCTGGCAATTACTTATCACAACTGTAAATTCACTATATACCTAATTTATTCATTTTATTTATTTTTTAATTTTTTAATTTTTTTAATTTTCATTTTATTATTGTAAATGTGCCAGATTTAGACACAAGGTTTCATCTGCAGTCCCCGGTTCAATTGATGGATTAAAAGAAGTTTAAAAAAACATAACGAACAGTAGCACATGCAATACAAAAAATAGCACAGCCATGTTAACAGATTAGACATAATCAGGCGGACATAAAAGAGGCATGCACATAAAAGCAAGCATAGTTCCCAGCAGTATGTTAAAAAAACATGACAAACAATAGCACAACAAAAAGGCTTGCACTGTGCCTTTTTGTTTACCGGCCCTGGTTTGGACCAAAGAAAATGAACTATAGGTGGGATCACACCTGTAAAGCACGTTTTCAAGTGTAAGAAACAGAAACTGAGCAGAAGGTAGATGCATATTCACTCACACACATGAATCATTTTCTCTCAATTCAATTCAAATGAATTCAGTTTGATTGGCATCTGTTTTAGGTGAACAGTATTGCTAAAGCATTTACAATTGAATAAAAATCGTAAAAAGAAGTAACTAGTACCTTAAGGTCTGTTTCACTGCCAGTGTGTGTGCACTGCATTACCTGGTAATGAAGGATCTGGGTTGCTGTGTATTCACTGCACAGTGACTATCTGTATTTCTATGGATGTATGTATGGAGATGCTGTTCCTTTACAAAAAATGCACTCATATAAACAAGTGTTTCTCTTTCTTACTCAGCTGCCTTTAGCGCGCGAGCACGCACACACACACACACACACACACACACACACACACACACACAGACACACGCTCTTTCTCAGGCTTTATGTAGCCAACCACAGCAGTTCGTTATCTGGCTGTGGTGTGTTGCTGTAGTTTGTTCTGTGACAGGACCTACAGAGCGGCTCTTCCAGCACAGCAACACAGTCCAGATACTACAGATAATCCACAGAGAGTCTTCTTCTACTGTCTCACACAGCCATGTCTAAGGATGGGTACCAAAACCCGGTATTAAACGGTTCCCCAGGGCTAAATTATTAAAGACCGTCGTATCGATAAGCTCCGATGTTATCGGTTCTGCTCTCGGTATTGGAGAAATTAAGAAAATCGATTTCCTATTATTGCTACATAAACATTATCCTGCACATTTTATCTCACCAACTCCGTTTCTAATTTGCAATAAGATTAAGACATTCGTCTATGATGCATTTTCGCTATTCCCAGTCCTGAAGAGAGATCTCTCTCTCGGAGCCTGTGTGCGAGGGGCAGGGAGCTCTCTCTCTCACGCGCTGCAGCACCGTGCAGCACACACACAGAGAGACACATACACACACACAGAGAGAGACCCTGCTCTTCATGACAATGGCGGAGAGAACTAAACGTTCAAAAGTGTGGTTACACCTCACTAGAGTCGATGCTGACAATGCTTGTTGCCACAAGTGCAACAAGTCTTTTGCATGTAAGGGCGGAAACACGAGCAATCTGTCGAAACATCTCACGAAAGTGCATCACATACAGGCGGAGAAATGCACAGTTTTCGACTGCCTAGCTCGTAGTTCATCTCTCGTTGCCCCATCTACGTTAGCTATGCTATGTAAAATAACAAAAGGAACCGATAAGAGTGCCGTTAAAGTACCAGCTCGATAAGCAGTATCGGTAAGAGTAGTAGTACCGTTAAAATCTTAACGATACCCATCTCTAACCATGTCCACACTCAGGTCAGAGGCTTTTTGAAGTATTGGTGTCTTCCATGGGTAATTAGTCAGAAGTTATCAACATGATCAGTGTTCCGCTGCTAGGTTATTGAGCCCTGATGGTGTGGGACAGTCGATGACCTCTTGTTTTCCCCTGAAACCTTTTTATTTGTTTTCATTTATTTTCTTTCCCCTTATTTCGCAATATCCCTACTCCTTACTGTCTCATCTCAGTTTTTCTTTCTTCTAGGGTTAGACCGCTATATCACGCCAATATTGGCCTTTTTTAAAAAAAAATTGGATGTGGTCCAGTTATCAACGTTTATCTCTGACATCATGGATATGATGCAGTTAAATTGATTACATGTTTATCTTATAATCAAAGAATACTAGATTGGTTGTCTTTGGGATGCCCGTAACCTGAATTGACTCTTATAATTGATTCTTGTTATTATTGTCGTTGTGATTATTCTGGGTTTCAATGGAGCATTTTAGTGTCTCATGCTGCTTCAGAGGCTTTTTCACCCTGATGAGAATAACTAAGTGAACAATAAATGCTTTTAAGTGCTTACAATTTTTTTTGTATGAAAATGTTACAAACAATTTTGGTATCGGCCTACAACAGCCGTTATCAGTCGAACCCTACTCTCTCCCTCTCTCTATACGTGTGTGTTTTTATCGCCTTCGGTTCCTTGGCAGCACTTGTCTACTCTTAGTTGTAGTTGCCATGGTGACAGTATAGTAAAGCAAAGTTACAAAATCCACAACACAGATCGCTAGGCAAAGAGTCACTTTACAGTATAGGAAGCTGCATTTGTGCTTTCGGGGGTAATGCTTGTATTAAAGTATTGTATTAAGTATTAAGTATTAAGAAAGAGGAAACAGCGGGAGAGGAAATGAACGTGTTGGCTGAAAGAAAAGGTATGACGCCAGAGTGTTATTGCTTTTTTTTTTTTCCTTTTTCTTTTTTTATCCCATCAAAGGTTTGCAACTCGCCAGGTGCTTATTCCTAAAAGTGTCAGAGTAACCTTGGCAAATTCAGCTCTCATTCAGCAGATTAAAACAAAAGCCCTTCAGTCATGGAATTGGCCTCAGTTCACACAATGTAGTTCTCACTCAAATTAATGAAATAGTGGTGTTGATTTAGAGCATCTTCTAATGTAAGCACTTTGGCTTGACGGCTGTTATATCTAAACTTGTAATGAGTCACCTTATAGTTTGTGATGACATCTACTTATTGAGACTGATGGCCAAAACGAGGGTTCAAGCGATAAAACCAATATGGGTTTTTAAAGGCCGATATTTTAGACTGAAGTCAATGATGGCCAATATTTTGTGCCGATATTAAATATCTTTAAGTTTGTCCATTTTCATGCTAAACAGTTACAAAAAACAGTGGACAAAGTGCTCAAGAACTGAGGGTGACAAATATAGACGGACAGAGAGAGGAAGACAGTAGGGTTTGAACGATATGGGTTTTTGAAGGCCAATACTGAGTGATTTGGATTGAAGGTGCATTTCAGTGCAGCTTTTCCAGACCGTTTTTAGGTAGCTGTGGTCAGGGTGGAACGCCCATCATATCGGCAGCAGATGACATGACAGGCTGATATATGATATTTAATATATTTAATATATTGGCCTTACCCTAACCCAAGACCACTTCTAGTATCATGGCGTACACAGTTAGTACACAGTTTCTTCACTTCTATACATGGAAAAGCATCCTACAGAACAGAGTAAATCATTCAGTATTAAAGTGTCTAAAACAGTATGTGGCCCACCACGGTTCTTGGGAAGTATTTCTATAGTTCTCAGCCTCCTAGAAAGGACTAGATTACAATACTTCTGTAACAAAATGTCTTTTTTGTTACACAGTGAAGGTGAGGAGAATAATTCTGCTGATACGAAAATTAGCCAATTATAGTCTGCCTGTATGCTCAGTTTGTCAGTCGATGAGATGTTTTCTTTCTTTATGAGTAATCAATGGATTATTCAAGCGGTTATCCTCCAGTAATGAGCGCCAGACAAAACAATTACACGTTTTGTCTCAATCACGGGGCTTCCACATGGCCCATTTGAATTCTCACCTCACATATCTTAAGACAATAACTCCACCAAGCAGGAGTTTTGTTGCAGGAAGTGGATGGATTTGATACAAGGAAGGCGATAGAAGCTACGGGTTGAACACCTTATTTAGTGAGGGGAACTGCCTCTGCCAGCTTAGAGCGAGGTTGAGGTGGTGGATGGAGCTTGAAAGACTGAACTATGAGACTAAAACTGTTGGCAAGAACAGGCATATGCATGAAATCCAAAAGAGTTGGATTTGAGAGATTGTGCAGCTTAGACTTTAGAAGTTTATAAGCCTCGTGGGACTTAAGAATACAAAAATGGAAAGGCGGGGGGTGGTGGGTTATTCCTATGAAACGAGGCCAATTCTAGTTAATCTGGAGTGGTGATTTAAAGTTTTTATCAGCTAAAGTGGAAAAAAAATCACACAAAAAAAAAAAGATTAGTTAGATTCAGTACAACTCTCCAACGTTTGACTCTCTGATCTGTCTCGCTCTCTCTTACTCTTGTTCTGGCTCTGTATCTCCATTTGTTTGTGCAGTCTCAATGTATTTGCGCAAAGTGGCTGAGAGAAGGAGCTGTCCACTTTCAATACACGCTAGAGTGACGCCACATATTGTAACCTTGGTTGTCTTGTTTCTCCGCAAACCCTTCTCATACTTTTTTTTCCCATCATACCCTTTTGACACACACACACACACACACACTTTCATATTTTGCTGTCAGAAGTTTGGGTAACAGTCTTGTCAAGATAAAGCAGCCGACTCAGATTGGCACAGAGCTAGTCTCCTCAACTCCCGTGCTGCTGCCTATCTGGAGGCAATGAAGTGTATAGGGCTGCTAGTTGGAGGTCTGACCCAGCCATTGGCCCTGTGTAATCACCTCCTATAGGGAAATGTTGGTGAAATACAGTTCTTTGATTGAGAAATTGAAGTGGGTTAATTTGTATTAACCACTACTGGATGAGAGCATGGATGTAGAATTCAGATTTAAACTGCACTTGAATCAAGGTTTAGGTGACATTAACACTGGAGCAAATAAAGGTGGTGGTATACTTAAAATGAAGTTGAACTTGCCTTAAATAGAAACACCTTTTGTCCATACGGACCTGGTGAAATCTGTTTACGCAGCAAGTATACGGCAGCCTGAAGACGATCACTCGCTCTCTGAGGCTGGACAAAGAAAAGAGCGGTACTCACAGAAACTCAAACTTCATCAACAGAAAATTCCATGCATAGGTCCATACATACAAAAACACCACAATAATGACTGCTTAGCAAACATTGCAACAAAATTAAAAAGATCTCAAACCTAAAACCTAAAAGGCCAAGCCACTGTCAGTGTTGAATTTTTACAACAGAAATACCTCAGCTTACAAAATGACCCACTTTCTCTGCAAACCAGTGTTAGGTTTTCAAAATTATACAACAAAAAAGTAGTAATTATATAGATGCTGTTCAATTTATGACTTTTTTGACTTAAACCCCACAAAATCCATGGACCTCTCAACTTTCACATCTGTTAAACTGTTAAAAAAATCTGTTTGCCTTGCATCCCAGGAGTAAGGGCAGGACAGTCTGCTCACCAACAGAACCACAGTAAGGAGGATGGGCTCGTGTAGCGTCATTTTATGTTACCTGCAACAGATTGTTAAAGCAGCCTACCACAGGTTCATTCACTGATTACTGATCCTTGAGTAGTTTTCCCATTATATCAAATGTAAAACAGATCCCCTCCCCAGCCCTCTAATGTCCTACATCATTTCTGATGAGCAGAAGAAAAGAATAGTTCTCACAATAGTTCTCAGTTCTCTGTAATTGCATGTTTACTCATGTTTTGCTAATTGTGAATGCTGTTCTCGTGAGGACTGAACATAAGGGGCGCACCTGCACACATACAAGAATATGCTTGTACACGCTGCGGTATTGCGGTAAGGTTTTTACTTCAGATTGCCTTGACAGGGCGTTAGTTGTACACATATCGCAATACAGGGAATGACTCTCTCCAGCCTCTCCCCTCCATCTTCCTCCCACCCACCTCTTCCTCCCACATCCTCCTCTCTCCATGGTTGCGATAGTTACCATGGAAACATGAGGGGGTTTGGAGGGATGCTGGCATGTAGATGCCAATGTGCGGGCGGGTGGCATCCTGGCACTTTCAGACCCTCTTCCCTTTTCTGTCCAGAAAGGAAATATTAGTTAATGACATCCAAGGAGGGGCTGCTTCACAGCCAGACAGTTTTTGTACGGGGAGAATGAGAGAAGTCTGTCTTTTTTTTTTGTCAAAGTAAAGTGAAATCAAAGTGCAAATCAAATCAAGTACAGGGAAATCGAAGTAGCTGCCAACATATTTTAGCCATTTTTACCTTCATCAGGGCAAGTCAAAAAACAAAAAAAAAACAGGTGACAGAATGTTGTTGAGGGAGCTTTTGCTTTCTATAGCATGAGTGCAAAGCAATAAAAAATCATAATAATGATGAAATTAAATGAAAAAACATTTGGAAGATTAGAGTGATTAAGACAAAAACAAATCACATTAACAGCAAAAGCAATAAAAGGAGAACCATCAAAGGGAGCTCAGAAACAATGAATTAAAGGTCATTACATAAATGTCAGTCTGTACTGAGTCGTGGCACTTAATCTATAGATCTCTCTCTGTAATATGTAAGATGATCCCTGGTCAGACAGACAGCAGTGTAAGTAATTAGTAGTTAAGTGCTGGTTACTGGGGAAGGCCTGTCACGGCACATGTTCTGCACGGCTGCACACATCACTGCCACCCTCCCACTGAGGACAAGCCTCCCCACTCCCACATCTCTCATTAGTTTAGGGTTACCATTAAACGTTGTCCATCTTAACAGCACTTGTCTGTGTATCAGGGATGTCAGTTTACTATGTTTTGCTTTCACTGCAATGCTCTCTATCTTTTAAGACTTTTATTTCATTTAACCTTTAATGAAAGCCACCCTAGGCAAGATTGCGATATAAAAGTATCTTTTGTCAGCCTAAATCACAAACTGGGACTGCAACCTCTAATTGAGATGCTGTACATTTGTCTTATTTGGCCAAATGAAATTCTGGCGGGAAATTTTCTCCATCTGCAGCAAGTGGCGCTTAGAAACCTAAGAGCAAAATCCAATAGTGTCTCCTGAACAGCAGTGAGCACGTCCCTCCAGTGTGTCATTCAGTGAAAAGATAGTTGGGAAACATGTTGCAAGAGGAAACAAGGCATATGGAATGTGTTCTGTAGATGAAAGTAGTAAATTACATCGTAATAGAAATCAATACAATAGTTTTAATGTTAGATTTTAAGTGGAGCAAATAATCTGTGTGATTAGGGACAGGTTGGTCACAATAT
Organism: Monocentris japonica; assembly: GCA_900323365.1. Taxonomy (NCBI): domain Eukaryota; kingdom Metazoa; phylum Chordata; class Actinopteri; order Trachichthyiformes; family Monocentridae; genus Monocentris; species Monocentris japonica. Next base: position 6,250 of record OOFE01051853.1, on the reverse strand, counting down.
AAGTATATAAGCAGTTGCAGTTGAGGCTAATTGCAATTTCAGAAGGCTGGCGAGATGGCTGGGTGCTGGGTGGAGTGTGTGTGTGTGTGTAATTTAATGATGATAATATAATAATAATAATAACAATAATAATGAACATTAACACTACATAACGTTGCTCTCTGACTCGTGCCAGCCACACTGACTAACACAGCATTCAGCATACTAAGTCAATCTTTGTTTGGATTGCGTCTTAATTTAATTGCAACTCTATTTCTTCTGCATCAAAACATCTGTCACATCGGTCACTTCCTGTTGTCAAGCCTCATGCTACCCATGCAGCTTCTTCTCTCTCCTCATCATGCCGTAGTTGTCTCTGCAAGTATTTCTCAATACTCATCTCTGCCGAAAGTTAATGCAGGAAAAGTTACGCTCACGACTTGGTTGAAGTTGATGTTAGTCCCTAGCCTACTTCGCTTTGGAGTTGGCATGATTGTGATAGTTTTGTTAGCTAGCAGCTAAAGAAACAATTAGATATCTAGCTAACTTAACTATAGCTAACGAAACTATCACAATTATGCCAACTACAAAACAAAGTAGCAGCAGGATGCCTGACTGCACTTTTGAAAGCATATTCACAACTTAGAGTGAATAAAATTAAAATGGGTGAGAAATTGAAAATCTAAATGGGTGAAAATACGTGGGTGATGCGCTAATCTAACTGGGCGGGGTGCCCAAGTAAAGCCTATGTGTGGGAAATTGGTGCTCATTACAAAGTGGAGCTGCAACAAAAAACAAGTGTCCCAATCCCCCCTAATAATACTCTTGTGTTGGGATGGACACCTGTCCGCCCACAGGAAATACTCTAATCTGTCAGTCATCATTGTCCCTTTTTGCTGCCTTGTTGTGTAGACCCATATACACACTAAAGTGTTATTCTCCTCTCCCACTAGCACCCCTTGTCCCTCCCCCCATCCAACCCAACACTGAGAGTCCTATCTACACTAGCGGGACACAACACAATACAGATGACGGCAACATATTTGCATTTGTCAAAGGAGAAACCATCAAAATTCTACCACCCCTCCCCCTCCTCTCCATGTACAGAATAAAGCCTCCATGTGATTCAAGATTCAAGAACTTTATTCATCACATACACATACATACACACAGGATGTACAGTGAAATGAAAGTGGCAATGCTTGCATGCAATGCATGTGCTATGTCTTCATAGATATGTAGGAACCTGGAGATAGAGAGCAATAGAGCTGGCAACAAAAATAATTAATGAAACAGCAATAATAAAAATTATTAATGGTAACAAATTTCAAACATTTTACAATGGAGCATCAAAGGAATATATATATGGGTGTGTGTGTGTATATACATGCATGCATACCTGCGTACTTATGCATAACCATTCACACATACACAGAGACATACCACACATACTTAACTCCTGCACACAGACATATACTATACTAATACATACACGCATACATACAGTTTTGAATTACCTGCATTCTTGTATAAATGGCTCCTGAAATATGGCTTGGCCTTCATTTAAGTGATACAAATAAATGAACGCAATGTGATTTAAAAAATAACACAAACATTTTTACTTTTTACATGGCTTTATTGATCATATTCTTCAAACGTTAACAGCTTCTGATCAAAATGTCACCTGTAAGAAACCTATTAAATAGAAATGCCTTCTTGAAATGCTGGGAATCAATTGTGGATCCTGAAGATTCATTTCAGTCTTGCTGTAACCGCTTGATAAATAGGCTAAATAACATTGAGGCAAACAATGGCGTGTTTTCTATGCACCTCATTGTGTGCATTTGTGAGGTAATTAAGAGAGCACTTTGGCCTGTACACTGTTGCCAGGGCTTCTATTTAGATTAACCAGCCGCTCCAATTAGGAGCAGACACTTTTTCTGTGAGTGCACCAGTCTCTAATGGCTGGATAGATTAATTTAAATGCAAACTAGAGAGGATTTAATGAACTGCTTTTACAGAAAGTGTTTAAGAGGAATTTCCACACCCCCAGATAGCTTGCCAAACTGCTCACACACTATTAATTATGCATTGTTGTATGTTTCTTTGGAAAAACAAAATTGCCACTGGAATAATAGGCACTAAGCGACCCACAAAGAAGGGGTCTATTGACATTTGATACAGGTGAGATGTGTTCATGTTGGTGAATTTTAGCAGTTTGAAAGGGAAGACAAAAAATAGACTACATCCCGGTGAGGGCGTAATGTCATGTTACACAAAACACTGTCATTAGGACTACAGGGCTATTACTACTACCGGTAGCCCAACCATGCAATCAGATATAATAATATAGATAACTCTTGATACTTGGATGGATGTGGCCTGGCTGTAGTGGATCACAGACAGTTGACAGACACCGATCACAACAGGTGGCTATAGGACTGATGCACAAAATATATGTGTAATGATATGTGTCAATGATTCACACCTCTATGATTCACTTGCCAACATTTTAAATGAGCTGGGCTATGGGCATCTTGGCCTGGCCTGGATGAGCCAGTTTTTACACATTGTATGTCATTCAGGGAAAGCAAAAAATAAATTGACGAGAAATTTATCTCAAAGTTTAAATCTGAAATAATAGTTTACTTAAAGCTACAGTATCGCTGTTGTCCTGCAAGAACCTCTGTAACGGCAATATTGGTGATTTTCATGTTTTAGCCTGGGATGCTAGTTCATGCACACAACTCGAGTGGTGCTACAGCTCAATCAGCCGATGTGTCAGCTGAGCTCACACGTTGCCATTGCAAATTGGGCAGTCTATTTAAGCTGTCAAACTCAATCGCTCATTCTCTACTGCTGCTTACCCTGCTGCACTGTGTTGCTCTGTTGTTGCAACTGCTGCATATGAATCTCACACCCCAACACCACCCAGCATCCTCCTGTGGGCTGTGGTTCATAGTCCCCCTTGGGGGGAATACTATTGATTGCTCTCCGCCTCACTTGGCTGTCTTAATTACATTGCACTGAGGGCGATGCAACAGAGCCTTGACGCCAAAATAAAATCTGTATGTACATGTATTCTCAATAAAAAAAAGAATCCTAATCAATATGTGAGTTGTTTGACTGAACTTCAGTTGAAGGATTCCATGCTCCCATGTGTGTTGAGAAAGTTCTACCACCCCAGAAAACCCTTTCAAAATCCTTTTGGATAAACTCATGATGGTCAAGAAAAAAAATTGCTGTCTTTCTTAGTTCCTGAAAAGTTGACATTTTGGATACATACGATTTTCACTGGACAGCGGCAATATTCAACTTTTTGCCTTGAGACAGGAAATTTATTTTTATTCCTGCCCTCCTCCCTCTCAGTCATGTTCCCGCCCCAACACTTGCCACTCATCTTGATGAGCTGTCTACATTGGCATGACAATCTGCAATAAAAAAGCAATGCTGATGTTCACCGTGTTTTTGAACGGGTCTTGTCTGCCACACATTTAGTTTTGCTGTTCTTTCTTTTCTTAGAGCTCTCCTCCATTGTCTTTGTTACTTTGACTTTCCTGTGCTTGATTGCCACAACCCAGCTCACCACTGGCCTTGCTCACAGAAAATGGTATACACCCAAAAACGTCCCGAACGTCATTGAAAAGCCAATTTCAGGCAAATGGGCATGTACACACAGGGTCACAAACAGACACAGACTGATAAGGTATAATATATCCTATTTATTTACTGCCAAAGAAGTTGTTGTACCTTGGTAAGTATTCACCTTATTTCTACTCTGGGATTTTTTTTATGTTATTATTTTACATATCATTTATTGCATAACATTTAATATGTTAGTTAAGACATCTTTAGATTGCATTTAGTTTCCTTTTCAATCCTGTCCTTGCTTACAAAGCCAAAGTCCTTCAGTGCATCATAACTTAATAGGATTTCATGGTGTAGGCTTGATTAGTCATCAGAATATTCAAACATAGTTTTGATTTTTAGATGTTGCTCAATTATGGATAGTATTTTGGCCCGATTTTAGGTGTCAATGAAAATATAAATCATCACCTTATGTAAAAGTACACAGAGCATAATTTCAGTGACTTTTTCTTGTCCGATTTCTCAAATGACTTCAATAGGAAAGTAAACAGGAAAGATTCACTGAAATTGCACTGCTTTGTCTGTATGTTTTTCATATAGTCGTTTATAGGGATGTAATCAAAATATGTGACGCAAATTTTTACAATACAAAAATCTGACCTTAAGCATCGTGGAGTTGAAAAAATGTTCAAAATTTCTAATATCTAAGAAATTACATTAGAAGGGTCTTTTCTCTTCTGCATTGTTTGAACACTGGAGAGCACAAGGCTAGCTAGTTTTAGCTTGGGTCATTACACTTCCGGTGAGCCCAGCTGAACTAACTACTATGTAGACGTAGTAGGCGGCAAGATGAACTCTGGCGAAACTGAAATAGAGGACATTCCATCAAGTTTTAAGTCTGCTGTGTGGCAGCATTTTAGGTTTCAAATTAAGGAAGAAAAAAGCAACAAAACCACTAACAAGACAAAGACTGCGAGTATTCTAGGAGACTCTTGCCTTACAACACTAGCAACATGCTGCATCATATACAATGAAAAGCTCCAGTTGCCAGTATATGGTTGAATGTTGCGTTTGGGTTTCAGAGGTCTTTAAAAGGTACAGTCATGATTGAAAGTTTCTTCGAGAGCTCTATAAGCCTCCATTGCTGCATCTAATGTCTGGATTGTGCTTCCGCCACCAAGAAGAAGAACACTTAATAGAAATTGCATTCATGCAAGAGTAGTTATGAAGAAGCTTCTACTGTCTAAAAAGAACAAATTTGTCTGTCTTGAGTTTACCAGAAACCATCTGGACAAACCTGAAGGCCGGAAGTCTGTTCTCTGGATAAATAAGTCCAAAATTGAACAGTTTGGTCAAAAGTGCCATTTTTGGCGAAAATCCAATACTGCCCACCACCAGTATAACCTGTCATGTCATTATCTGGGGCTAGATGATGCAACATCATTAAGGAAACCGTGAATTCTGAGGGATACCAGAGAATTCTTGAACATAACATCAGATCATCAGTCCAAGAGCTCAAGCTGGGCCAAAAGTGGATGTTCCAACAAGATAATGATCCTAAGCATTCAAGCAAATCTACCTAAGAATGGCTCAGAAATAAGAAGTTTAGTGTTTTGGATTGGCCAAGTCAAAGTTCAGACCTAAATCCAAATGAGATGCAGTGGCAGGACTTGGCAGCGACAGCCCTCAAACCTCACCGAGTGGGCTGTCTTCGACATGGAGGAGTGGGCGAAAATCCCTCAAGGCAGATGTCAGACACTGATCAGTGGCTAAAGAAGACGAGTACTAAGTCATCACTGCTAAAGGAGGTGCCACAAGTTGATTGAGGGAGTTGGCATATTTTTGCGCACAAGGATATTAATTTTTGTAAAAGAAACTAGTTTTGTGAAATATATAATGAAAATATATCATTTATTTGTGCATGTTCATGTACATGTATTTGGGATACCTCAAGATTTGAGGTTTAGGATTTTATAAGGTTATTCTTCTATAACAGATGAAATAATGACCACCCCCTGTAGGTTTCACAAACTTTCAAGCATGAATGTAGCTGTTTCTCTTTGCACTACTTTTCTAGTGACTCCTATTATCGAGTTTGTCTATGTTAAAGTCACAGTGAACTGAAAAAATGACCTAATAATTTTTAATAATGATCCTCTAATTCGCCATATAATAATGTACAGCTATTTAACAGTAATTGCTAAAACATTTACACAATTTTTACTTCCTGGAAAACTGTTACGTCCTGATCACACAGATGGCGGCATTGAGTACTGCTGTGTGCAGCTCTGCAGCAACATTTTACGTATACGCCCTGATCACATAGCTGGGCCGTTGGATTCCCGCTAGGTCGTTTTCATCCTGGCAATGTTGACTCCGATAATCTCCAGTAAATGTGTGGTAAATGTGGTTACTTCATCACTGATGTTGAACAATCCCATACTCTGCCTGGAATTTATTAATTTTGAAGAATACAGAATTTGTGACATGTCAAGATTATACACATAGCAATTATACAGTGGATTACTTCACCAACCACACTGACTATGCTAGGACCACTCCATTTTGAACAGTCCCTGCCCGTGTTGTGTCCCATCCTAGCATCCTGTTTCAACTGGAAATACGTCAAATTACAGAAGCCAGACCCCATCGAAACATACACTCTTGCATCTCTATTAGGGTG
>OOFE01051851.1:0-11784 GCA_900323365.1 Monocentris japonica | reverse complement strand
TTCATTCAGGTTGACCAAAAGTGGGTCAACCAGCTGGTGTGAGTAAGAGAGGGAATCAGACAACATACTGACTATTCAGAGACGTGGCTTTGCATGCTTCACTGGCCTTGCTTAAGCAACAGCAACCCATTCATTCATCATCCTGGGAAAAAGTGGTTGAGGCAAATATTTGTAAGTTGACATCATTTTTTTGAGGTTTGTTTAACCTATAGTGAGGATAAAACACCCAGTTACACAGTGGGTTTTGGAGAGGGGGTAGAGATGAGCAGGCTGCAGGGCTGAACATGCTCCATGCTGTCTCTTGAGGCAGTAAAATATTTAGAAGAATAAAAGCACTGCTCAAAAGTGTACTTCAGGAAAGATGTAACTTTAATTAATATATGTTGCACAATTTATTTATATCATTATTGCTGTTTCTGAAGCAACTCAGGTTATTGTACCGTCCTTGGTAGCCTCGCTGCTTGCACACACTGTGAGCAACTTGGCTGATGGGTCTCTATTCTGACCAACTGTGGGTGGTGTGAGAGGCTCTGATTGCATCTATGCAGTGGTTTGCAGCAACGTGGTTTGCAACGTTTTGAACAGGAAATTGTGTATTTTTTAGCTGCTTTGGTGTTGCCAATTAGATAGCATTAATCAAAAATAAATAGAAAAAATTCAATAAAATGACTTCAGATCTTCCCATCGACCACAACGACGGATGTAACCGTTCTCCAAGCCGCGGTTTTAAGACGTTTGTTCCTGTAGTCTTTTTTATTCCTGTAGTTGTAGAGAACTGGGAACCTTTGAATGGCTGGAATCAACGTCTTTTGCACTTGCCATGCAGGGAAATAGGGTAGGGAAACAAGTAAGTACGGAAGCTGATTGGCCGTTTTGGGAAAATCACGGCAGGGCATGTGAATGACTAAAGCTTTCCTCCTCAATAAGGTGCTCTTGAGCAAGGCACTTAACCCCAACTGCCCCAGTGGAGCTACCCAGTGAACAACCAGTACTGTGGTTGTACTGGCCAGCCCCTGTGGCCAAACAGATTGAAATGGTATTCTGGCACAACTTTACCCAGTAGCAAGTTACATGGAATTAGCAACACTGGGAAAAAGGAAATTCCAGCAACATTTGCAGTACCGAGAACAGATGAATGTTGAACTGTATGAAAGTCAATACTTTCAGTGCTGAAAAACGTACTCAGCAAAACCCTTGCCTGAATAAATATATTTGGTCGTAGTTGTTTGCTGTCAGTCACAGACCATTTCTATCAGTTCACAGAGTCAAATTTTGGTGGGAATCAAAAGGTCAGAGAGGCCAAGGGTGCAACATGCAAGCCAGAGAACAAGCCCTCTAAACATCCATGAGTATTTAATGAAAGACCGCCTCGCTAAAGGATAGGAAACGTCCAACACATCAGAGTTTCCTTAAATAGCCCAGTCACGAGAGGATCCAAAGATGTGGTTTTGACCATAATCATCTGAGTAAAAAAGAATGGGAAAGCTAGCAGTCTCAGACTCAAAGATACAATGCAGATTTTTTTGGATTACATCCATTGACTTGAACCCTTATCCTAAAATCCTTTTTTGAAGAATTAGACTTGGATAGTGCAATAAAAGGCACCAAAATTTGATTCAATTCTTTTTTTGATTTTGGATGTTTGTCGCAAGACCATCAAACTTTGCTTTTAAATAGGCGTGTAGTGCTGCTATCATAGTTTAAGAGGCAGTAGGAATTTAGGTGTTAATTTTGGTGTAATATATCATCTGAAAAACTGACAAAATGTTTAGACAAAAATACTATATGTTTTATCTGTTTGATAATACTTGCTATGATGTGTACAACGAGCTGACCAAAAAAACATTTTTTCCAAACTCTATTTGACAAATAAAAAGGTGGGTAAATTGAGTTTAGGAATAATTTGTTTTGGCCAAAATTTTATTACGTTATGTGTCCAGCATTTTACTATATTGTGGGCACTTTATTACATATGAGTTTTTACAACATATTTTATTACATTATGCACAGTTACTACATTATATTCAGTTATTACATTATGAGTTGCTTCACTGCTCTATTCGGCCATTCTTATATTAAATCCCTCATTTCAGCCTTGTTGCCTGGTCCTATGTACTGTATATAATGTAATACGGCTGAGCTTTGAGATGAAGTAGAGAGACAGACAGCGAGACAGAGAGCGACAAAAGGGAGAGGGGGGACAGGGATGTATTGTCTGGAAAATGGCGAAGATCATAGTTTAAAGTGGAATCGACACCGGGGTCCATGCCCATAGTCCTCGCTTTGACTGATTCACAGTTGTCTACCCAATGCCACGTTAACAGGAGCTGGAAAATTGGAGTGACAGCAATATTTTCAAGTCTTCTCGCCACCAAGGTCATTTTTATCGGACTGTGAAACCCCTTTTGGTTTGACTGGAGCTGCGCTGACCGAGAAATTTTGTTTTGGCTGACTCAGGATGGTGGAAGAATCTCATTGGGAAGTATCATATAGATGAGTGACTGGATTGATTGGATTGGCTGAGCAGGTCACCGCCCGGTGAGGGCATCGCAGTGTGGGGGACATTTGCCTTATGTCTGACAGCGCTGGCACTTCTAACCCACAGTAACACAAATGCACAAATCCACACCTTTGACAAATGATTGCTGGTTGACCTTTCAACACACACAGACACATGACGTATCACTGTACTTGTGAGGACCTTCCATTTTTTCTAACTTGAACCCTAACCTAAACCTCATAATGATTCTAATCTTTACCCTGAACCCTTAACTGGCCGTAACCTTAACCCACCTCTGAGCTATCATGCAATAAAGACCATACCCCAAGGCTTACAGTGTGGTTTTATTGATTTCATTTGGTTCTTTCAAGGAAAATGCTGACATTTTGGGAAATGTATCCTTAATGTGACGAGAGGATTGGCAGGGGGAAAAAACACCAACTCTGGATTACTAAAAGGTCTGTCTTCTTACGTTAGTTAGTTACCAACAGACACTTAACGTACTGTATGCTAACATGTTAGCATGTTTACAGGACAGAGAAATCTACCAGAGACACAAAAGATGATTTTGGTGGTTCTCCTATCGTAACATGGAAAAGGTAAATTGACCAATGAGCCAATTTCCCATAAAGTTAGTGTAGTCCTTTAAAGTTAAATTGCACCATGATTCTGCTGCTCGATCCATCAAATCCTAAGGGATGTTTGTAGGGTCAAGAAATACATTTTACTTTCAATTTAAGTACTAGGAATGTCTTTGGGTGTAACGGCAAGTTGGAGAATCGTTCAGCGTCAGTGGAGCTCGCCCCCAAACACATCCCCTCTACAATGGTCTATAGCAGTGGTTCCCAATTCAGTCCTCAAGTACCCCCTTGTGCTGCAGGTTTTAGCTCCAGCTCTACTCAGGCATACCTGAACCAAAATGTCCTCATTTGGTTCTCATAAAGATAGAAGAACACACACACAAACGCACACACCGCCCCCCCCCTTCCCTGACTGCATATGTATGCCACTGTAACTTACAGTACTAATGGTGTGTGGTGGCCTTTTATGCCTGGCTGCATCTGCAGCTCTCAGCCTGAAAATGAGTCACATCTGATCTGACAGACAACGTATAGCGACTGTGTCTCCATGGGAATGTCACTCCTCTGCCTCTGTCACACAGCTTGAGTGTTTTTGTGTCAATGTTGTACATGTGAATGCATGTATGTGTGTGTGAATCTGCAAGATGTTCATGAGCAGGTGAGAGAGATGTTTCTTTCTTTCCTGTTGATGGATGTGATTGGATGACATTTAAATCGAATCAGTGTGGCTACCTATTTCAATGCGTGTTCAGTCATGTGTGTGTGTATGGGGGGGGGTAACTGTGCTCTCTCTTTCCTCTGCTCTCATTCTGCCTGTGTTACCCGCTCACAAACACACACCACTATGCATAGTTCAAACATCACATCACATCAAAACCGAGTGCATTGTTGTTTTCACTGGTGAACTCAATCAGGACTAAGTTAGTTTAGCTGTTATTGTAGATTAGCAAAGTTTTGTGTTAGACAACAGCTAGCTAGCTACTTTTCTTTCAATTCCTAGATTAGCTAATGCTAGCTAGCTAATATATTGGTATTTTCAGCTATATGAAGTGTCCTCCATTAATTAGCTAGCTAGTCAACATAACATTGACTCTCTGCAGTATTAATCCAGTCCAAACAGATATTTATGTTACGTTATCTTTATTCCTTACATACTTATGTTGAATTTCTCTTTCCAGTTACTTTCTGCCTGTAATGCTTTACTACACATGAAATGCACTAATCCTCATGTGACAGCAGTTACTCGTGTGATAATGTTGACCAGAAGGCAATGCAAAATGATATTGCTGTATTGTTCTTTTACAGCCAAAGAACACAGATGATGAACTTAATGGAGTAGCTAGCAAGCTAAGCTAACTTCATGCACCTAGCTAAAGAACTATCTCACTTGTTTGTATTAGCTACACATTATAAATGACCAGTGGCCGATGACCAAAAGGCATTCTGGGAAATGTAGGAAATCACGAACCAACACTCACTAACAGTTTGAGGGAAAGTAGGTACAACAAAAAGGTAAATCACAATTGAGGATTGCAGAGATTGATGTATAGCAAGTTTCCTTTCAAGACCTCTTTGTCTTTCCACTGGGTCTCTCCTTCTGCATACAGCTGGTCACATCTTTTAAACTCGTTGACCTTCACATGACTCCAACATGCAACCTTCTGATGCGCTACCATTGTGCCACAAGGTCTCAGAAATTGAAGCGTTAGAGTAGTCTTGTAATGTCGTAGGGTTCACACAGACAGCCTGATATTCCAGTCGGAGGATGTGACGTGACGTGAAAGTACTCACAGGAGAAATTTTAGAGAATTTCAGACATTAAAACATACTCATCAGAACATTTCATTGACTCACTGTCGAAACACATGCCCCAGACTGTAATTTCTTCTAGCCGTAAATACTTTGTTTCTTGAGGCAGACTTGGCTAGTCCTGCAGCACCTATAGGTCCTCTGTTTTTCTGTGTGGACTGTTGTAGGAGACTGACTGGATGTGCTTGGATGTGCTGCCCTCTGCTGGTTGAATTGTGCCACTTAAAATATATGACTTGAATTGTTTACAAGCATTGCCAGAACATCAGTGAATTGCATTAGAAAGAAATGCTAGAAAGATGTTTTTTTCTGTCATTTTTTCTATCCTTACCGCTACATGTGCATATTATCCAATATATATATATCCCATATTTTACACATATATGCATTTCACAAATGTCAAAGGATTGCATTTTCACTGAGAGCTCACAACCCAAAACTCATTTAAAAAACTGGATGTCAATGTCTTACTGTTCTTCAGTGTTTTCCATGGACAGGCTGTGAAAACAAATGATCTATCTATCTATCTATCTATCTATCTATCTATCTATCACATAGCACAGGAATCCTTTAGAAGGGCTGCCAAAACCCCAGTCCTATAATGGCCTGGTCCATCATGATTAACAGGGCTGCAGTTCAGACACACACACACACACACATATGCACCTACAAATGAACCCACTGTGCACACACACACACATAGATGTGGCACCAAACAATCACATACAGTAAACACAGGCAGGATTGCAAAAAAACCCAGGCACATACCGAAACAGCATTCTCTCTCTCTCACACACACACACATACACACACACAATTCTCCCATCCCATCCCCAAAGCCCTGGGCAGACACACTGACAGTTTGTTAAACCCAGTGTGATTAGAACAGGCTCTGGTGGGAGATTAGTGTTTTATTAAACAATGACAGGCATACAGGCCAATGCACACTCTGTCTGCTGGGTTTTCCAACACCGCACGCTACGCTGGAGAGAGGCATATTCACGAGAGCTTCGAGTTGAGCTCCACTTCAAAGCTGTGTCAACACGCTTTCAATATGGCATCTTAAATTCAATCATACTGTACATGACTATACTAACTCCATAATGGAATTAAAGCAGTTTGCCCAGTGCCCTTTGTTAATATCAAAGGCCGTGAGTCGGGGGACATGTTCATGAATTCACATACCGACTGCTCATACTGACGTGACCCTTCAAGGATCAAAGCACAGCGTACAGTTTAAATCATTTCCTGTTAGTCAGCTACAGTATGTCCTCCTGTGCCAGAGAGGGAATCAGTTAAAAGTGGATGAGGGGCGTAATCCCGCCTCACTGAATAAACTGTACGAGAGAGAGAGAGGTGAGCGATATTGAGAATGATAGCTTTCCTTCTCTCTCTCTCTGTTTCATAGTGACACGGGAATGGAAAACCCTTTTACAGTTTTTTTACAATTTTGAAAACAGGGCTCATTTTCTCAAAACACAATTCACAAAACCACACGCCCAAAGTGCAAAACACTTCATATATCCTGCAAAATGAAGCACTGCATTCAAAACTACATAAACACTGATCAAAATCAAACTTTTGCACCAAATGGCACACACATTCATATTACCAGATCAATCAAAAGCACTTTCATCTTTGGTGGGCTTTGTCATAGTACAGTTTCTCAATTGTTTAAATGCATTTCCTGAAAATATTGCTCAATTTCTCAAAACTCTACACACAAACCGAGTTGCAAAATCAAACAATGCAATTGAAATTATGTTCTCTCTTATCAAAACCGTATTTTGGCACCAAAGCACTGAACACAGGCCATTACACGAATAGATCTTACTGAGCATCAGTTTCACACTGGTGTGATCAATTTAACACACTTCCATCAAAATACTGTTTAGATACATTTTGGCATCATGCAATTACATATTGAAATGTTTCAAATTGTGATACAATACAGTAAATTTCATCCTATACAGTAAATATGGCATAGGTAAACCTAATTCTACAGTAATTCAGTGCAGTTCAGCAAAGCGTGTGAACAATCACTTTGAGTTTGTATTGTGTATGATACAATGCAGTATAGTCCTTTGAATGAGCGCCAATTGGACTACACACACACAATCCAGCTTCCCTCAAACCTAAAGCTGTTACTGCCACATTGCTACAAAATTTTGACAAAACACAAAAGTGTTATCCATTTTGGCAATTCATACTGTAATGGCACTGATAAAAAAAAAAAAAAAAAAAAAAACACTTGGAACCTGAAATCAATTCACAATACAAAAATGTAACCAAGTACATCTTTATTTGTTACTGTACAATACTGTAACACTGTTCAAGGGGGGGCGAAAACAACAAAGCACCAAAACACAACAAAATTCACCATTACTCGGCATCCTTCCTCTGATCCTGATTGGGCCAGAGATGTTTTCTCTGCCCAAGCAGCGGGGGAAAAAAGCACCTTGCATGCCTTATCCAACCCTGGCAGGCATCTGCATGAATGTCTCCACATGCCTCCTCCATCACCTGGAGGGTCATTTGCTCATGGGGGTTCCAGCGCCACGCTGAAAAGAATTCTTCAATTGGATTACAGTTTTTTTTACGATCGCTTACACACGATTTCTGAAACTATGGCTCATTGTCTCAAAACTCGACACACCAAACCCCAAAACACACACACACAACATGCAAAACATCACACGTCTCTTGCAAAAGCAAACACTTCATTCAAAACTATTTTAACTCTTCTCAAAATGGTATTTTTTGCATCAAAACTCTACATGCAAACCACCACATGAATAGCTCTTCCTACACGCCAGCTACACACTGATGTGATAAATAAAAAGCACTATCTTGTGTCTTTTGTATTTTCAGTGTGCAGTGCAAAGCCTGCTGTAAAAGTTTGTCATACAGTAGTACTCACACGTACATGTGTGTTCCCAAATATGTACACACACACACACACACAAAAAAAAAATCAAAAAATTCTAATTTATTTTTTTCTCAAAATATTGTATTTTCATCCACATTTCGGCATGAACAGTAACAGAGCAAATACAGTAGAAGATAGTTGGCCACATGGTGGCCTGGATCTCATCAGAGATTGTTCTCCTTCTTCCTCTCACTCTCTTTCCAATATTGGCCTCCATTGTTGTCCAAACCAAGAGCGCTGACCTGTGGCCTATTTAGAGTGCTCAAGCTCTGATTTCTAAGTGAACAAATTCGTTATAAGTGTTTTCACACGTGAGGACTGGGTGTAGGCAATTGGTATGAGTGTGGCATTTTGAATGGCAGTATTTTCCAAATGAAAGAGAAGATATTTTAATTTTGAATGATGTGTCTAATGTAGAGAACTGTTTAGTGTTTTGCAAAAAGTGTGTTATAACATTGCAAACTGAGTGTAAAGCAGAGAATGTGCTTGTAGTTTTGCAGACTTGGTCTGAAGATTAGGTACATGATTTAATGGTTTCAGTGATTGTGCCTCAAGTACCAGTTTTAGCGTGTAAGCGATTGTAAAAAACTAACAGTCTAGATTAGGAAACATCTGTAATAGATGTGTAATGTTGTTACCATCTAAATATTTACTCTTAAATGATAATCAGTATGTCAGTGTATTAAAGCTGAGTTTTAATAGTTTTATTAATAATTGGTAGAGATTATATTTAGTTGAAGAATGCAATATGAGCCATTGGTAATGTTTTTTGTCATCAGGTTGAATAATTCAAAATAAACATAGTGAGATTAAATAGAAATGAGTACATTTTCTATAAACTGACTACTCTTTCCTGGTTTTGCAGATTTGCAAGACTTCGGTGAATTGTTTTGTGGTTCAGTATATTTGATACGTACATATGACAGAAAACCAAACTTTGTATCTCTCTTCAGATCCTTGGTTGTTAATGTTAAGAGACAACCTATAATATTCACATTTGTGTATAAGTTATGTGTGTAAGAAGTATAAGACGACATTGAATATGGCCTTTTAATGAATAATCTACATTCTGCTATTAATGTCTTCCTGTGATTTGATTATTGTACATATTGATATTAAACTTAGTTCCGGATATGTACCAGAAGAGAAATCAACTGACTTATAGCAACAATTTAATAAATGACTTTATTGCACATTACAAATAGCAGTAAAAATATTTTAGGTCAAGGGGAGCTTAATTATCCTAAGACAAATGTACATACTGAAATGAGGTAGTAGGCTGTCAGTGCTACATCACAAATAGTAATAAGCATCAATAAATAAAAGTAGTTGACATGATAACACACAGTATAGAAATAGTAACATTACTTTGATATGTAATGCGTAGTTTATAAAGCCAGTGCTGCAGTCCACATAAGTACTGGAGGCTGGGGTGGAAAGGGACGAAGACATTAGGAAGAGTACAGATGGTAAAGTTCAACACTGATATGGCTACAAGTGTTATTTTCAATGAAAACATAACATTAAAATCTATCAGCTATCACATAAATTATGACAGTCTTGGCCAGGTGATGTGCTTAACAAAACAAAAATCCTGTAAAGGTTGACTTCAACAATGGAGAAAATGTCAGGCATGGACACTTCACCGTTGTTTAAGGCATTTAACAATACTGTGTAAAAATACTGTTTACTGTAGGGATGAAATGAACTTCATCACACAAAAATACCCCAGGAGTGCCAAACCTTATGTGATGGTGATGTACAAAGCTGCCACTTAAACACTGACGAAATGTAGCCATAACACCTTTCACAAACCTGTGGGCCTTGTCTGTCTTCCCCAGACTGGCAGCAGCTGTTCCACCTGCATCACGGCAGGTAATGCAGTGTGGAGGGCAGTGATGACATGCAGGTGATGCAGGTCTGAGCTGGATGCTGGTGACCTCCTCATGGCATTCAACTGCAGTGGATGAGGAGGACATCTGGTACTGCTCTTACAGGTAGGGACTGGTCAGAGAAGGTTCTTCACCTCAGAACAACCCAAATATCATCCACACCAAGGTTGGTCTCCACAGCTCTCTAAGCCCCACGGTGGATTGATGATCCAGACTTTGGCTGTGGATGGAAAATACAATGCAATAGTGACTGATGTATCTTGATGTAGGAGTGACAAAAAGTAAAAGTTGGAGATTCCTGACTAGCTAGCTACCTGTTTCAGGAATACTGAATAGAATTACACCATCCAAAACAATCTGCTATAGCGCCTTATGATAATCAGAGAAAAAAAATAAAAAATAGTACTCCCTTGTGTGGTATTGTGTGGGTGCAGCATGGTCCCAGCTGTCAGAAGAATACATTTCTCTGGAGGGGAGAGAATCAACATTTAATCATTCCAATAAATCTCTGTGGATCGTGATGCTAGCCACCAACACTTAAATGGCCAGAATCTGCTAATAAAAAGCTTAGAATGACTAAACCGTTACTCTTTTATTTAACAGTGGCATTAATATTACATATCAATACCACTGTAATATTGTGTAAACGTGCCAGATTTAGACAAAAAACTCCAAAAAACTAATTTCCATCTGCTTTTCCTGGAATGAACACGTTAAGATAACACTTAACACAATAGTAGTAGCTTTTTATTATGGTAAATGAAACCCAATTTTGTATTTCACTATCACTGTTAATGCACCAAGTTAATATTAAGTTAGCTAACGTGAATAGTGTGAATTCACAAAACCAAATTTCAATAACAATGTCATGGCAATGGTAGCTACATTACTTTTATTACATCTAACTAGTGGCTTATGTTGTTTAGGAAATGCTTGTGTTTACCACAGAAATTATTCTGCCATCGCTGTTGTCACGAGTGGTGATATTCATATTAATATTGTCATATTAATTATCATATGTGTTACCTGAACAAGGTCGAGGAAGCAGAACTGGATTAGGCTGTTATCCAAAAAGGCCTCCAGAGAAGTGACCATTCTTTGAACATGTTCATCCAGAACTGAACGCTTTGTTTTCTTAGTATTCCCCACCAGGATTCAATGCGTTGGTTGCCCGTACTGCGTCCATAAATAAAGCTGTTGTCTTTGGCGAAAGTGTTGGTGTGGTTTCTCCTCAGAAACACTAACATGTTAGCGACATGTCAGTTTTCAGTGCCATTGTCTGCACAAATCCTCTCTGGACACCCACCCAAGCGCGTAACGCATTGAATATAATAGTCAGCTACAACCTTGGGGTCGTTGGTTGTTGTGTAAGCTTCCATCCATACAACAAAATGATTGAAACCATCGATGCATCGATTAACCATGGATGCATCCAAAGCTATCACCTCATCCTAATCAGTATGTTGTTTTCTTCTGAATAGGCCCAATTTACCACAATGTCTCTTCAAAGTCTGGATGCTTATGATAATATGGTGATTCTGGGCTAAAATCACAAGTATTTCTTCATTGCTAAATCCGATTGCAAAGTACAATCACCGGCCACTTTATTAGGTACACCTTGCTAGTACCGGGTTGGACCCCCTTTGCCTTCAGAACTGCCTTAATTCTTCGTGGCATACTTTCAACAAGGTGTTGGAAACATTCCTCAGAGATTTTGGTCCAAATTGACATGATAGCATCACGCAGTTGCTGCAGATTTGTCGGCTGCACATCCATGATGCGAATCTCCCGTTCCACCACATCCCAAAGGTGCTCTATTGGATTGAGATCTGGTGACTGTGGAGGCCATTGGAGTACAGTGAACTCATTGTCATGTTCAAGAAACCAGTTTGAGATGATTTGAGCTTTGTGACATGGTGCATTATCCTGCTGGAAGTAGCCATCAGAAGATGGGTACACTGTGGTCATAAAGGGATGGACATGGTCAGCAACAATACTCAGGTAGGCTGTGGCATTTAAACCATGCTCAATTGGTACTAAGGGGCCCAAAGTGTGCCAAGAAAATATCCCCCA
>OOFE01051848.1:0-11221 GCA_900323365.1 Monocentris japonica | reverse complement strand
CAAGTCAAGTCAAGAACTTTATTTGTCACATACGCATATAGGATGTGCAGTGAAATGAAAAAGGTGAAAGTGAAATGAAAAGGTGGAGAAGTTATTGGTAGTGAGGGAGAGGAGGAAAGGAGGAGTGAAAAAGCTTTGGGATACACCCATTGTTGTTTCAGGGGCAGGAGATAGGATTGTAAACCATGCCTCTCGCTCGCTCACTCACTCTCTCACACGCTGGAACACACTGGAGTCAACACTGCCTTGACACAGCTTAGGAAAAAGATAGCTCTGGAAGTTTGAAGAGAGAAGTGGAGAAGAGCGAGGGATGGACTGCAGGGAGAGCATCATCCACTACCTGAGCTGGGGCTTCATCATTGGGGGCCTGGCTTATTGCCTTCATCAGACCCGGAGCTGCGCCCCTTACGGGCGTTACACGCGCACAATACTGACCTGCCCAGCTAAAACGGCCTGGTTCCTCCAGGAGCTGACCTCATTTCTGGTCCCTCTGTTCCTTCTTCTGACCACTGAGTCCCAGACGAGCTTGGGGAAGAAGCTGCTTATCTGTACCTTCTGCCTGCACTACTTCCAAAGGTCAGAGATCATCTGTAGCTCAATGGGTAGAGCAAGACATTAATATTTCCAGGGTTAGGGGCCAAGTCATACGATTAGAAAGGCAATCAGTAATTCTCAGGTGTTGTTGCTCAAGAGCTGTGGACCGCCGATATGGCTATCAAAGGGTGTGTTACATCACCTGAAAGTGCTCGATAAAGAAAGATTAAAAGGTGAGAAAGTTTATGGTTAAAATACAGAATGATATGGGAATATGAAGAAAACAGTATGTCATATACAGAATGGGCACATTGGGCCTCATTCACGAAAGTTTTGTAAATTATTGGTAAATTTGTCGTATTTATGTGCGTAAGAAAACACCAACGTGGGATTCATGAAACGTTTGGGAAACCTCCATTTGTGCGTAGAACAGGTGGATATTTGATGAATGCCAATCGTTCGATGTGTGTGCCTGTTGAAGCCGATTTGCAGGTAAACGCTGTTCAACACCGTAAAAGGCTGCAGACTGAAGGGTCGTGTGCAAGTAAACCACGGAGGAAAAGAGGGAAAAGAGGAACTTGGCGGAGTCTGAAATGGAAGTGTTGCGCGCATGAGAAAAAAACAGCAGAGTTTTCAAAAGTATCAGCAGCAGAGTCACAAAACTGATCAAAGTAAATCATGGCAAGAAATTATTAACACTGTCAATGCTGTTTCAGCAGAAACACTCACCGTTGCTGAGGTAAAAAAAAGAAATGGTTCAACATGAAACTAGATTGCAAAAAAGTGTAAGGAGAAGTAGACGTGTATTATCAGCCACAGGAGGACGGCAGCGCACTCGTACCAACGGACAAATTCAGATACGAAGAAAATGATGAATCAGACTATGTTCGTCGAAATGTGCGTACGAATGAGGCCCAATGTGCATAATGTACACATTAGCAGGTCTACAGAAGGCCATACATTTATGTAGACAACTGTCAAAGTGACAATAAACAATGCATCCTGTCGATGTATTAAATTTACAGATGTAGATAGAGGGTGCAGATTTGGATATGTGCATTACTATCTGTTCAGATAATCAAGGCTCTACATGGAGGTACCATATGTACAGAAAAGTGACAATGTGCAAAGGTGCAATACACATTCACTTATACACAGAATGTGCAGAAACTGTGCAAGGTGATGCGTCGATTAGTCCAGAGCAATCAAATGCAGGGTCCTGCAGGCAATGCAGGACCCTCACTTGCTTCTCACTTGCTTTCTTAGGACTTTCATCTATGCCTTGCTGACCAAAGGACAGCCCTTCCCAATCTCCCTAATGGTCTATAGTGCCATCTTCTGCTCACTCAATGGTTTCCTGCAGGGACACTACCTGCTCCACTGTGCCCAGTTTGAAGACACACAGCTGGCTGACGTTCGTCTCGTTGCTGGTGAGTGAGGTGGTCCATGTCTCCATGTCTTGAAATGTAGATAACGTGCTCCATTAAAAGTGAAAGAAATAAGTTTCCCCACCTGGAAAATATTACATGGAGGAGACATAACTAGCAACAGGAAGTAGTTTGACATAAGGTCAAAGTAAGGGTGTAGAGGTTGGCTGGAAGGAGACATTTACCTTCAACACCGATGACCCGGGTTCAATTCCCAACCCATGACAACAAATTTTCTACTATGAGTGAAGTTTTCATTTTCAGCAGGTTTTTCTCATGTAACCTAAACCAAAACCTTACTCTAACCTAAACCAGAGTTGTTTTACTTGCCTAAACTTAACCATTAGCTCATCTTTCTCGTGACAAACACGTGAAAATAGTGTGTCCAATTTGTGCTATTGTCACGTAATCCGTGGAGGAACATAGCCTTCTCATTATTCCTGTCCACAACACATTATCTCCCTTTCAGAGTATGTGCTCAAGTTTGTGAGACTGTGCTGATGTCTTCATGTCACATTTACTGGCTGAATGCAGAATTTGCTGTATCTATCAATAAGCGTGTTTTCATGCACACCGGTTTGATTTGTGATTTTCATTTTTAGGTTGATACATGTAAATCATATCTGGTTTACAACATTGTTGTATAGTTATTATTCACTTATGACAAACCAAATAAGATGGCTGGGATATACTGATATTAGCCAGGCCACTTGACGGTAAATGTGGGAAAATAGTAAATGTGCACGTTAACCAGTGGGGCGGTGAATGCCTCTTACCTCTTCGGATTGGCTTCTGTAGTAAACTGAGGCCTGTTAAGCATGAGAGATTATTTCCTTCACTGCAAAAAAATTGGCAAAGGCAGACCCTGCATTGTGTTTCTATAGATCCCCTCCCAGTTCACCTGCATCACAGAGTGAGGAAACCGGCATGCATTGGCAAAACAACTCGGCTCACAGTAGTGAAAATATCTAATAAAGTCTTTATTTTATTGTCATATGTACAGTATCACTTACAGTCATACTGGACAATGAAATGTTTGGGAAGAGGCACATTTCAACATTAAATCACATCTATATATAAAACACAATCAAAATAACAATAAGACAATTAAGGGTGGATAAACTAAAATAGAAATAGGAATAAAAAAATGTATGAATATGAAAAAGCAGCAGGATTGACAACAGTTGTAAATAATCTTAGAGATGCATATACAGTATATATACAGTATACAGATGTACAGGTATAAAAGTGCATGTGCATTAGACGTAAAGTGACGTAGGTACGTACCATCTGCAATTGAAGAAATAGTTTGGGAATCTACTCTTTTCTTCATCAGATTGGCTAAGTATTTCCCTGCTTTCTCACCATGTTCGTACATTTTTTGTTTGGCAAATCAAATTTTTCCCTCTACATGTTTAGTTAATAGAGAGTCTAAAGCAGAGCGGAGTGCCGCAATTTCTTTAAGCCTCCTTGAGGATGGATTTTCCACAGTCTTTCTCACCCAATTTAAGTTTGGATTCTAAGATCTTCTTTTGTTCAGCTTGCCTATGCCTTTTGCTGGACATGTAAGATATGATGAGGCCTCTTGAAAAGGCTTTGGATGTTTCCCATAGCAGTGATGGATCTTCTGTAGAGGGCGAGTTAATAGACAAAAACGATTTAGATTCTTCCATGAAATAAGATATGAACTTTTGATCCTCCAGTGTCTAGTCTGAGTTGTCGGGTTTCTGAGGCTAAATTGCACAAATACAGCAGCATAGTCAGACAACTATATTCCCTATGGAGCTAGAAACAATTGATTGCAGCAGTATTTTCGGAGTAAAGAAATAATCAATTCTTGTATAGCATTTATGGACTTTTGAAAAAAGGAATACTTTTTATCTCAAGGAGGCTGAGCCCTCCATACATCTATATAATCCAAATCTTCACAAAGGGCATTAACAATCTTGGCCAGGGGAGAGAGAGACGGTCTGCTCAGGGGAAACCTGTCTATAATTGGGCTTAAATGGCAGTTAGAATCTCCGCCTGTTGAATTGTTGCCCTCAGCACCCTCTGAGTCCGACAATGCGAGTGTTCTTTCTCCAAGTCATCAATATGTTCACTCATGGCAAGCACCCGCTTTCCAAATGCTCTCAGCTTGCCCTCGACAGGATCAGCAGCATCTTCCAGCGCCGAAATTCTAGTCTCTGTTTCTGTGATCCGTTTTTCGTGAGTGTCAAGGTCTTCACGGTGCAATTGTAGCAGCTTTTCGTCGATAACTTTTGAGATATTAGCCATCATCTCAGCAACTGCATCATAAAGTGTGGGTTCAAATGAGCTACTTTCCACGTTAGCTTCACTAGCTTGTTGGCTAAGCTCGTCGGATTTATTAGAATTTGGGTTTTTTCTATGCGGCAAGTTGTCGGCCTCAAAAAGTAGTTATTAAAACTCATTATAGGATGTGAATTTGTGAACGTTTGGGAAATATTGTTTTGTAGGTTATAATGTAAAAAATCTGCGAAAAGGCGCACCAACTCAACTAAGCTCAACCTTTCTTCAAGTCGCCATCTTCATTAAATCAATTATTTAATCAATCATCAATTAAGATTTAACTAACAAACAAACACTTTTCGACAGAGTTCGGAGGGTAGGAGGCAAAGAACTAAAGGTGGTGCCAAATCAAGGAACCCAATAAAACAAACCAGCAACTGACTACAACTCAGGATAGGCTACTGTGGAAGAATACTACTTTACTTCATACTTTAATACACTGTGTAACATGAAATGGTAGTAAAGATAGTACAGATAGTACTGTTTTACGTGTTTAGGCATGGACTTGAATGAGTGAAATGCACTTTTGGGCTCAGCTGTGATTCCCACTCGTTGGAGAAGGAAAGCCTCTCTTGGTGTAAGCAAGCTGACCAGAGGGTAACCAAGGAAACCAAGGGTAACCACGAAGCACATGCCTCCCTCTCATGTCTCAGGGCAGCTCATTAGTGAAGTGTAGTGTCGATAGTGAAGTGGCCAAAACATGATAGGGGGGACTTCAAGACCGGGACACCATTATGATTCCATGAAAGCGAGAGGTTCATTGATTCTGGGTCATCTATTGCTCTGTACATATTGCCATCATCGCATTGTGTCTACTGCTCTTGAACCTGGTCCAATAGTAATTCAACGCTTGTGATTGTCAGAGATAAGTGATGGTGTATTAGATGAACCAAACAGATCACCAATAGCAACCTTTGTTGTGGTGTGTCTCAAAGCAGAGCAGAGAATGATTAAGAGTGACTCCTCTTCATTTATCCTTGCGTTTGGGTATATTTTGCCTGTAATCTCTTCTCCACTGCTTCTTCTTTCCACAGAAGAGCGACTGTTCAGATTACATGCTTGCATCGAATTAGTTGCCAACAGTTTGAACACACTGGCACTTTGGAAACAAAAGAGAAGCAGCAGGACCAGATCAGCTGACTCCAGCTATGCTAAGCACACTGAGCTTAGTGTTAACATACATTGTCAAAACTGCCTTGTGCCAGTGTGCAGTCCCACAGCGTTTTAATAGAGTGTCCCGGAAAACATGTCTTCGGCAACTTTCAACTTGCCCTGACCTGCGTGGTTGGCTTATTATGTGATGATGTTTTGTAATTTACTTTTTTATCATACCCACTTTCCCTCAACCTGCCTTGTCTACCTATACTTCAGAGTGATTTTCTACATTTCACAGAACCCCCAGAGAACAGGCATGAACTGCTGTATTCATGTCAGACAAAGCGGAATACCATCCATATTGAAAGGAGAGATAACTGTCTGTACTGTGTGTACGCTCTCACCTTGGCAGCAGTGTAAGGGGATGGATTTTATGTAGTTTATGTATATATGTAAACAACTGAATGTACCGAACTGACAGATATGTTGAGTAAAACAAGCTTGCTGTATCATGAATCTGTCAGGCTGAACATGAGCTTAAGTCTCAAATTAACCACACTTCTTCAGATGTTGTTGGCCACAATGCAAGAATGGTGTAGTAAATGGTGTGTAACGACGCCCCTGGTCACAATGCACTCATTTGTTGGCGCACTCATGCCTCCCCTCAGATGAAGTTATGGTGGAACACTGTGCTTTATAACATGGAAAAGCATATTGTGATGGGATGTTTACATTTACGGGTTGCAACGTTTCAACGTTTCACACTTTCGAGGACAATGGACAATGAGGATGAGTACAGGGGTCTGGTGGAGAGGTTCGTCGGATGGTGCGACGACAACCACCTACAGCTCAACGTCAGCAAGACTCGTGGTGGACCTCCGTCAGAACAAGAGGCGACCACCACCACCTGTCATCCTCCAGGGTGAGGAGGTGGAGATGGTGGATTCTTACAAGTTCCTGGGGGTGCACCTCAACAATAAACTGGACTGGTCAGACAACACTGATGCCCTCTACAGGAAAGGTCAGAGCAGACTGTACTTCCTGAGGAGGCTCACATCATTCAATGTGTGCAACAGGCTGCTCCGCATGTTCTACCAGACTGTGGTGGCCAGTGCACTCTTCTTTACTGTTGTATGTTGGGGAGGTGGCATCAAGGCAAAGGATGCCAGCAGGATTAACAAACTGGTCAAGAACGCTGGCTCAGTTGTGGGAGAGAGCCTGGACAGTCTGGAGGAGGTGGCTGACCTTGACCAAATTGCACAACTGTAAATTGCAAGTTATTATTTCTTGCACTACCTTGTACATTGTTTTTGCATTTTTTTTGTATTTCTTTTGATGTGTGCCTCTCTCTTGCGTTGTTCTGCTGCATAACTGCAATTTCCCCTATCTATATAAACTAGATCATTTTCTATGTTTATTCAGGTTTACTTCTGTTTTTCCTCGGTATGGGCATCAACGTCCACAGCGACCACATCCTTCGCAGCTTGAGAAGACCTGGAGAGACCATCTACAGGATTCCCCATGGTAACCCTCATCTCACACACACTACAGCTTTGTCGAATTATTCTAGCGTTACTGTCAGTGTTAGTATTTGATCATGTGCTGATGTGTTAAGTCCTAAAGTTGTTTCAATTTCCAATTATTCACAAACAAGTCAGTTTGTGAAATTTCTGCCCTACCAGATGTGTCCCGGTCAACTGTAAGTGCTATTATTGTGAAGTGGAAGCGCCTAGGAGCAACAACAGCTCAGCCACAAAGTGGTAGACCACGCAATCTCACAGAGCGGGGCCAACGAGTGCTGAAGCGCGTAAAAATCGCCAATCATCTGTTGCAGCATTCACTACAGACTTCCAAAATGCATCTGGAAGCAACATCAGCACAAGAACTGTGCGTTGGGAGCTTCATGAAATGGGTTTCCATGGCCGAGCAGCTGCACGCAAGCCTCACATCACCATGCACAATGCCAAGCGTCGGCTGGAGTGGTGTAAAGCACGCCACAACTGGACTGGAGCAGTGGAAACGTGTTCTTTGGAGTGATGAATCACGCTTCACTATCTGGCAGTCTGATGGACGAATCTGGGTTTGGCAGATGCCAGGAGAACACTACCTACTAGGATGCATAGTGCCTACTGTGAAGTTTGGTGGAGGAGGGATCATGGTCTGGGGCTGTTTTTCAGGGTTTGGGCTTGGCCCCTTAGTTCCAGTGAAGGGTAATCTTCATGCTACAGGATACAAAGACATTTTAGCCATTTTAGCCGCAAAGGGGGGTCCAACTTCATGTTAATGCCCATGGTTTTAGAATGGGATGTCCAGCAAGCTCATATAGGTGTGATGGTCAGGTGTCCACTGACTTTTGGCCATGTAGTGTAGCTCTACATATAGAGTGGATATTAAAAGTCTCCACACCTTAAATGTTTTATTGCCTGGAAGCCCATTAAATCAGACTTATTTAATTTTAATAAAACATCCAGGAAAAACAAGGTGGAAACAAAATGCGACTCATTTCTGACAGTAGATAAAAAATGGAAAATATCCACTGTTGTCTCCATCATTGTCCTGTAAAGACCCAGGACTCCACGTCAGCCACACACACACACAGATCAAGTTCACACCTCTTCTCGTTGTCTGGTGTATTGTTCTTTGTTCCAATCGAAGACGATGTGACGTCACGTTGTTTCCAGTCTGATATCAGAAAATGTTTCATGGATCTAAAACATCAACGGTAACCGTCAGGTTTTGGTGTCAGCCAATCAGAATCAAAGAGCAAGGGCTTCTTTCTAGACCGACGATCAACAATCATACAGGAGAAATCCATCGGAGGAGAGGAGCGACAGTAACCGAGATAGACCAGAATGCAATGCAGTCACCAGACATGTTGAGTTTTGAGTCTCACTTTTTCCTCAGTGGAAAAACCCTTGGTCTCTTCCACTTACTACGCTACTGCTATCACTCCCTCACCTGCACATAAAATCCACAGGTGAATGCAACAAGTTCACGCCCCTACTCAGAGGGAAAGCTGGAACACCAAAACAGTCATTTCAAACACTTGGTCACTAAATAACATCAGACTGATGAGATCTGACAGGAGGAGTTTTCAATGTGACACCAACTTCACAGCTGTACTTTCACATTTCGGTTTTAGGTGTTCAGCTGATGACGAGTACAATGGTCAGCTTGTATTCCTGGATCACCAACATTACAAGCAACCAGTAGTAAGGAGGTCAAGGGTCAGAGCCACTAAAGCCTTGCCATGTGCGCCAATAGAAGCTTCTGGCTTTAGTTCAGTCTAATGTTCTACTTTGTACTGATTATTTGTTCGGGGCCACATGTCATCAGAAGTCAACTATCCAGGAAGTGAAAACCAGGCTATTATGGTTTGAATGGTTCAACATAATACTTTGATTTAAGTAGAATAATGGCCAAGTGACAGTAAAACTCTTCATTGAAACCAGTAATAATGACATGGTGGGGCCCACCCTTTCTGCTGAAACACTTCAAAACCTCCTTAACTCCACTTTTCAGGTTTTTATTTAATGTGAACGTTGACATAATTATTTGTATTATGTGGTTTAAATAATAAAATCAGCTGTTGTAACTGAACTCTGCCACCTTTAGTTACTTTTGATGTCTAAAATTATTATCTTAAATCTTTAATAGTGATGATAAAGCTGCATAAGGTAAGAGTTTAAAAGGAATATATTTTAAAAGAACAAAAGTCAAAATTCAACGTGTGTGTGTGTGACGATGGGGCAGACAGAAAGACTCTATTTCTGCTCTATTTCTGTGTTGGACAAAATAAATAGAAGTAACATGTTTTTTAATATGACACAAACCAAAGAACAAATAACATGAAAAACATGGATTTTGAGAAAGAATGGTAAAAGCAGAAGGTTGATGGAATAAATATCTATAAATACATAATATAACTGGCTAGATTTCTTCATGTTACATTGAAATCTCACATTTAGGTCTCGTTTTGTGATGAAATATAGATTCAACATGTATATACCATGCAGTATGAAATGTGTGTAGTAACTAAATAGGTTTAAGGCATGAGATTGACAGCGATACTCTGGTTTCTTTGGGTTTCAAGGGTCATGAAACCTCCCGTTCAGTTTGGGTGAGAAGGACTCAGCGAGCCGGAGGTCGCTCACATGAAGCAACGTCAATATAATCTAAATCACAACACAAATACTCACACATGTAATCAGAATTATTACAGGTTTTATGTGAGTTTACTGCAGCGTGCAGAGGCATTTATTCAGACTAAACTATACCCATCAGTGTAAAACAATAAATCTGCCATAAATCCATAAAGATTCAGATAATTCCTCCTCAGGAAGGAAGCGAGGGGGATTCCTCATCTCAGCTTGTGGTGAGACGGTTGCCAGTTCAAATCCCAACTGGGAAAATCAGGTCCAACCAGAGGAGTGAAAGAGCAGCGCTGCTGAGGCGCCCTTCAGCAAGGCCTTTATCACTGAACCAAGAATCTACAGCTTAGAAATGTGAGGAATTTCAGGAGGTGAACAGAAACTGTTGTGTTTGTATCATCACCTTTGGGATGTGTGTCACAACTAGTGTTCACGTTTTAGTGGCAGCATCCTATTCTATTCTATTCTTTTCTATTCTAAGACTGTCCCAAGATGACTGGAGTGGAGCGTGTGTGTGTGTGTGTGTGTGTGTGTGTGTGTGTGTGTTTGTGTGTGAGCTCTGGGGGGGGTCACCTTGGCGTCTGAGACAGCCCCCCCTCCCTCCAGTTCAATAGGGAGGAAGGAGACAGAGCTGCTCCTGGCCCCCAGATGACCCCACTGCTTCCTCCCAGCCATAGATATGGACTTTCGGTGTGTGTGTGTATGTGTGTGTGCGCGCGCGCGTGTGCGTGTGTTTCAATTAGCGTTTCGATGCTATTTTTGGAAGATGGTTTGTCTGTACGTCTAATTGCGCGACAGTTAATAATGTATCCGATTTCTTTCTATAGTAATAATATGACATATCTGTACAAAGATTGTCAGGACAGTAAGGACAGAGGGGGCATGAAAACAGATCAAATGACGCGATAAATATAATCCCATTTTCACAGAATGAATATATGATAAGAGTACATTATATGAATATAATATATAAATATATTATATATTATATGTATAAATATATGAATACCTGATGTCAGTATATGAATGCTTTATATATGAACAGGCGGTATTTTAGGTTTTGTTTCCTTATTTCATCAAATTTAAATTAAATTGATCTTAAATAATGAAGATTTGGTTTCAAACATGGAAACCAGGATTACATCAGTTTCAGAGTTTCCCAAATCAACAAAATGATCGAAAAAAAAACAGTGTAGGCCTGTAAATGGTCTGCTTGTTAAAAATGTATTTAGGGTTTTCAATCATATTTCTGCTTTATTAAATGGTGGTTATTTCCAAATCAGCTAAATCTGCCCCTGCAGTAAAATGTAAAATGTAAATATTATGGGATTATAAAGGCTTATTATTATTGTTATTGTTATTATTATTGTTATTATTTATTAATAATAACACTAATAATCATACATTTTAAAGAATAAACTGACACAGCTTCACGACCAAGAAAATCAAAATCAAAATCAGTACAACAGAAAGAAAGCCTCTCGTCGGTAGCAGGCTTTGAAATGCAGCGGCAGTCTGTCAGATAGAGGGAAGAGACTGGGGGTCTTGTTCCTAAAAACTTCTATAGTTACATTGGTGGTACTGGACTGGTTTGGTGACAATAATAATAATGATGAAACGAACTAAGGACAGGAGAGAGAGACAGACAGACAGAGAGAGAGAGAGAGAGAGAGAGAGGAGAGAGAGAGAGAGACAGACAGAGAG
>OOFE01051831.1:0-16529 GCA_900323365.1 Monocentris japonica | reverse complement strand
TGGTAACTTTGTTGATCACTATCGCAACATATCTAAATAGTAACGTTATATCAAAACAACGATGTTAACTAACCTAACATTAGCTAGAAGACATTAGCTATGCTTCGTATCGATAACGTTAACGTTAGTTTGAGTTAACTACATGTTTGACTAGCAGGTGCCTAGCTAGACAGATCATCACATTGGGGAAATTATGTTGTTTCATCACTCGCGGTGTGTGTAAAAATGACCAAATGCCAGTGACCTTTCTTTTTCTTGACATGATCTTTTTTGAACGTCTTTGCCTTCCTGCTAGGCTAAAACATAGCGAGCGTACGTAACTAGCTAACGTCTATGTCACGGCTGGGCTAGCTTCTGTTCCCTAGTCTCTCTCTGTCTCTTTTTCTGTCTCTCTCCCTTAGGCTTGTGGGCGTGTCACTGAGAGCTCTCCAGGCTGTTGGTGCTTCACAGATGTTACCCATCATCTCATCACTTCATGCTTTTAAGCCCAGCTCTCAGTCAGCTCAGTGCTAGTTCGTCTTCTTATGTCCTGCTGCTACTACTGTGCTACTCCAGTCCAGTCTCAAGTTAGTTAGTTTTCCTCTTTTGCCTGCCTTTGTCCCTCTTTCCCTTTACTTACCAGCAAAGCCTGAATTCTCCAACTTCCTGCCTCCAGCCTATTGTCTGCTTCTGGGTCCGCTAGAGTACACTCATTACAGTCTAGAACCAAGATATCGTTAGCCTACGTCAAGCTTTCTCTGCTATGAGTTTACGTTACCATGCCTACAGATCCGTCAGGTAGCCACATACTCCGCATGGTCATAGAAATGTTTTTTTAAGATTTACTTTTGTTCATTTTGATGTAACATTACTGTGGCAGACTGGGGCTGGATGCAGGAGAGAATTCAGCTAGTGGGCTGGTTTTCCCTGTATCCAGCACCAGCTGTGGCCAACTACGGCCGATTGCAGCCGGGTCATTTTAACCTGTGTGTGGGAGAGTGAATGAGTTCGACAGGAGAGTAGAGTCGAACAATGGAGTTTGAGAGCGAGCGGGACCGACAGCGGCGGCTGACCTGTTCCCGGAGGATGCAGCCGGGAACAGACCTGGACGAGCTTCTCTAATCACCAGGGATGTAATGTAGGGCAAACCACATTTTTATCCAGACATACGTACATCTTTATGATCTAATTTTGAAGTGTACGTCATCATGAGTAGCATTAGAATGATGTAAGTTATGGGAGAAAACGTCTTTAAAGAAAAAGAAAAATGAACACTTCTCTCAAAGTATATATGTTTTTATTTATAGTCACCGACTGGAGGTCAAACTTTACCTGCCTTTTAATTTACCACTGCATCACTGCTAAGGACCCATTTTTCAGACCTCTGTGGTACTTTGGGAAGTGATCAAGCTGTACCAAGCAAGCCCAATCACTGTTACCTTGGGAAATAACTGTAATCAAAAGTATTTTTGAGATATGAAATAACTGGATAGGGTGGACTGAAGATTCTACATTGTGCTCAACAGAAAAATTGAATTTTTCCTCCCACACATACCAGTTATGGAAGCCTGTAGTCTAAGCCAGGGACCACTGACACTTGTACAGAGAGGCACAAAGCCATGTTAAGTTCCCAATGTACCAGACCTTTCTACTGTTCCTGTATGACTGGCTGATCTATACAGAGAACACAGAGTCAATACACACTCCTACACTGTCTGGTAGAGAAAAGGAAGGCGGGGCAAGACAGACTGCTAGAAAAAACAAGACTTTTCAGTATGCAGCACAGATGCAGCCAACAGCTCTCAAACTATGTCTGTTATTCCACATTATTTATTCATCCCACAGAACAAAGTGTGAGAAAACACATTATATCAGGTGGCTTATGGAAGTGCTGGGATCTGCTGCTATTCAGACTCTTGAATAGCAGGAAACCGGGAAATATATTTCTGGGAAACCAGCAGGAGGCAATGTGGCTTCGACAACTGAAGACCAGAGCTAACTGGTGGGTTTTAAGGCTGGTGCAGCTGTCTGTTGGATCTACTGGTTTGGTGTGTGTGTGTGCATTTGTGTGAAGTCTCTCAGCATGAGGTAGCTGGCTAGCAGCAGTCAGACAGTGTGTATCTGCTGACAGGGCTGATTCTACCGAGCCCTGACCACTGCGGGGCCACTGCAGAGCCCATTGGCTGGGAATCTCAATGAGGATTTGTATGTGTGCGTGTATGTGTGTGTGAGAGAGAGGCAGAACGAGAGAGAGAAAAAGATTGAGAGAGAGATTGTAAATGATATGTTGTTGGAGGGGTTTCAGTGTGTGTTCATGTATATGCTTGAGAGTGTGTGCATTCATTTGAGTGTGTATGTATGTTAGCTGTGTGAAGATGCAGAAGAGCACTGGGATGCCGAGGAGGAGACTTGTCGATGAAAAACAGTCGAACTCGGTGTCGCGGTGATCTAATCCTGTATTGATCACAATGAGTTTGCTCAACACTGTAGATCTTTAATTGTCTCTAAAACATGTCTTGCCTGGTCTATACTGCCAGGCCAGGTCTCTCTCTCTCACACACACACACACAGAGTGCTTGAATACCCAGCTAGTCAATGCAGAACAATCTGCATTGGATTTTAGCACAGGATCTTAAATATTAAAGCCCAGTTTGTTCATATGTATACAGTTGTATTCATAATACGCACATTACTCAGTATGTATGCAATGTAGATATTCTCTAAAAATGTGTTTGTACATATGGTAGATACAATGATTATGATGAAGCACCCCCACAGAGCCATATGTTTTCAAAGTGATGTGTGATGTACAGTAAATGATGCTGGTGGAGGCTGCTGTTGAGTGTGAGAGTCAACACTGACGTTAGTAACATAAGGCCTCACAGTAAGGGATCCTGGTGACCCTACTGTTTTCAATGTACTCACACACACACACACACACACACATGCAGATCTACTGTCATTCTCAAACTGCATCTTCATCTCTTGGCTGTTGCTAGAAATTATTTGAATTGTATAAAAAAAAACATGTTATACCTAGAAGAGATATGAGTAGCAGAGATCACGCTGAAGCTGAGGCACTGTCTCTCATACACACAGACTCATTGTTCCATTGACCTCCATAGCGAGTACAGTAATGCACTGTCTAATACGACAAGCACTGCTCTGACTAATACTCTGTCACCACACACACACACACACACACACAAACACACTCCTCCTTGGCTTCCAACTTCCTAATCCTCTTACACTCTCTGTCACACTGACATATATTCAGAACACACACTCCCATGTCACCTAATCAATGATAATGGAATCTATATCCTCCATAGTAATACCCCCATGCTGGTTGTCAGACATTTAACACCTTAACCTACCATTGCTCGTCATACACACGTATGCCCACACACACACACACACACACACACACTCAGTCAGTTCTCCTGAGCATATTTGTCACTTATACTTCATTCAATCAGGTAGTCTCACTGAGATCGAGATCTCTTGTTCAAGAGAGACAAAAAACACTCCTAAAAATGACAATAAATACATTATAAGAAGCAATCACAAAAAATAAGAGATATCATTGCTTTAAAATCACTGAGGGGGACAAGAAATTCTAATTTCATAGCTCCATTTATAAGGTGCATAGTAGCAGAAGCCATTATCAAGTCAGCAGAGATGTGAGGTACATGGGTACCTTCTGAAGTAGAGCCTTATAAATAAATATAACATTCATTTCCCATCTCGTTGTTAGAGAAGACCAGCCAACCTTTTGACAGAAATCATAACAGTGAGTCCGAAATTCATCTCCTGTAATAAAACAAAAGGCACTGTGATTAACTGTATTGGCTTCAGAGTAGAAGGGGCAGCTTGTGAATACAAAATGTGTCCATAATCATATACAGTATGGTAACATGAGGCACAGCAAGTGAACGTGTCCAAATGTGTCACGATATTAAAAGGACGGATGATAAAAAGTAAGTAAACACACGCTGAGGAAGAGGACGACATCTTCACCAAACAAGTGTGGAAGAGGGATTTGATGGGATCAAGGTTGTTTCAATTAAACAGATCTTCAGGACACCCATGGGTCACCTGGGTATGGTGTGGTCACCCTCCATACCTTAGCCCAAGTGAGTCCACATGTGATCTTGTAGTTTTTATCATTACAATGGAGAGCAAAGATAAAGCATAAATCACCAGAAATCTGTTTGGGAGAAAAAAGTTGCGTCAGGACCAGGACCATTCAGGATGTTCACTCTAAGCTGATAGTTTGGTGACCCACGTCTAATTTATCACATTGATCAAATAATAATATCTTGTCAGTCATCAGTCATTGCTCAACTTTGTCCCCAGAAAATTAAGGGATGTAAGAGAGTTTGGAAGTTTTGATATCAGATGCAGACTTTAGTGGATTGACTTACCTTATCATATCAGGAGTGTCTAAAAAAAAAAGAGTTGATTTCCAAATGTTTAACTGTGAATCAATAATGCCAGTTGGCTAGAAAAAAAGTAAACCGATTCTCAGTTTTGTTTTTTCAACAAGCTCCTCTAAAGCCAGGGCAATTCAGTGGAAAAACCATACAAAGCAAGTCCTTTTGTTGAATTCAGCCATTCTCTCACTGAATATCCTACTGCATCCCCGTGGGATCATCGTCAAATGACACAGAGGCCACATTTCTCTCCTGTAGTTGGTATAAAGTGCGCTCAGATTTTTTGCTATAACACTTTTGATGTTCACTGGTGCTGAGGGGGGATGTGAAAACAGAGGCTAGTGCATATAACCTGACTGCTAACACTGTGGATTATCCCTAGCAACAGAGAGGGTGGATGTAAAAGCCCTGACACTCTGGGATTGCATTTTATGGCACTGGCTGGCGGGATTGTGACACCTTGAAAATGGTTTTATCAAATGCAGAGAGAGAGAGAGAGAGAGAGAGAGAGAGAGAGAGGGAGAGAGAGAGGAAAAGATTCCAATGGCAGTAAGGAGAAATTATGAGGGAGGGAAAACTTTTAATTGAATTGTTTTAATTTTGTTTTAACTTCACCATTGTGTTATCTGGCTCATCGGCTCCTAGTCATGTGCCATTGAGACCCAAGTGTCTACAGGTTTTCATTCCAACCAAACATTACAGCAGCTTCACTAATTTATCACACTTTCACCCAGAGGCGAGGAACTGACCAGTGGAATCAGCTGCTGTATCTGGAATGAAAACCATGGTGGTTGAAGAAAAACTCCTCTAGTTCACGGTCAGACTTTAAGAGTGGGATGAGGGTTGGGGAGGGTTGAAGAGATGTGCATATGAAAATGACGAAAGAGATAAGAAGAGGTAACCGTGATCTGATAAGGCAATATGATGGGAAAGGGAGGAGGAAAAGGTTGATCCATCATGGTAAGTAGTATCAAAGTTGATGTTGGTGATGTAAGCTATAAGGATATAGGGTCTTTTAAGGGACTAAAAACCATAATTTAATACTTTTCTGAAAATAAAATGATTTGTGTTTGTATTGGTGGTTGTTGATAATCACCAACTGGAGGTCATAGTTTAGATATGCTACAAAATAACAACACAAGCTGTACGACAGCCGTCAACCATGGAGAGAATGAAAGAATGAGAGTATGCTTCCTTTGAAATCAATGAAAGCTGCTCCACGGCTGTGTGAACCCATGTTCATCCTCATAGTTCAGTGAAATAACAAGAAATAAACTTTATATTGGTTGTTTTCTGGTGTATTGACCCATTTAAAAAAATCTTAAATGAATCAATCCTCATAGACTGTGATGTCCAATTTGGAAAGGTCTATGCATTTTTCAAAGACAGACATACTCCAAAAGGCAGATTATTGTAATCTACAGTTTGTGGCTGTATTGTAGTTTACTTCAGCTCAGCTTCTCCTTACGTTTGTGCACAAAGTGAAAAAATACTCTTATACTTATACTCTTATACTGCTCTGTGGAGCAGCTACAATGACACGTTGACGCCACGCTGATGCCGCGCTACGTCTTTAGTGGAGTTCGACAGTTAGAGAGCGGTGTGTCGCAGCTCTGGATGTGTGTGTTGTGGCTGGCAGGATCCTGTGATGCGAGGTGACAGCATGTTTCATTGATACACACCACAATACCTCTCCGGCCTGACACACACACAACAGACAGAGGTGACACCATTACCCTTGACCCTGCTGCTTGCATCTCTCTGTGTAACTGAGTGTGTGTGAGTGTGTGTGTTTTGGGAGGGGGTGGTGGGGCTGTTGCCATGGCAAAAAGACCACCTGATTACATAAGTGATGACACAGGCGATGTGGGTGGTATGGTGAGAATCAAGCAGCTTCACATGTGTGCAGTTTCTACAGATTCATGCAGTATATATATCAGTTATACATACAGTATATAAGAAAAGGACCAGAGATCAAAAAAGTGATGCACATGTTTTCATTATTATTGTGCTATCTGTCCCTGTGGTACTCTCTTTCTCTGTCTTCTTTTCAGTGTATCTTTGACAATAGAAGAGGTGACCTTTTGTAAAGAAAGACATCTGAAGATAGTGAAACGTCTGCTGCATCTGAAAAAAGAAAAACATGGGAAACCAAAATTAAAAGAGGCAAAATAAAC
Source organism: Monocentris japonica (assembly GCA_900323365.1). Taxonomy (NCBI): domain Eukaryota; kingdom Metazoa; phylum Chordata; class Actinopteri; order Trachichthyiformes; family Monocentridae; genus Monocentris; species Monocentris japonica. The sequence goes on along the minus strand of OOFE01051831.1, from coordinate 9,937 downwards.
CGCATGCAACTCCTTGTCAAATGTGAATCAGGTTTGGGAGATATTTATTTTTTTAAATGTCTGACACGATGGTTTGTTGTTCTTGCCTTGAGATAGCGTATTATTATTTCACACCACAGCTCTGCATCATTTCCTGTTTTGAGATAAATAGTAACCTCTTTAGTAGTCACACATATATTCATGAATGTGCTTTTGTTTTCTTAAGTTATTGAAACAAATTCACACTTGAAATATCTGATGTCCTTAAGTTTTTCAGACCCTTTATTATTATTTATTTATTATTGGTTAGCACAGCATACACACACACTAAGCCCCTAGAGAGGTCACACACTACATGACTGCAACATGTACGTATATGAACATGTGATGGAAATCGCTCCCTCTTTCTTTCTCTATCTTGACCTTTCAGATTATTACTTCAGCGCCCTTCTCTCCTTGTCTTCCTCTCTAATGTCTGGCCAATATAACGCCCCTCAAAGTCTGATAGCACACACACACACACACACACACACACACACACACACACACACACACATCATTCCTCCTCATTGACAACTCTGCTGAAAGTGAATTGGTGATTTAGAAACCTCTCCAAATGAGGACATAAGCATGGGCTCATGAATTAGAAGCCCCCTTCACCACAGCCCTGCCACCAGTAGTGGATACAAGTGCTGTAGACACACACACACACACACACACACACACACACACACAGACTAAATTTACCCTGGCAAATCTTTATATATCTTGTCTTCCAGCAGGTCTTCCATATCTACAGTATGTATACGTATGCCCATGAGTGGGTGTGCCTGTGTGTGCCTGTGTGTGCGTGTGTGTGTGTGTGTATTAACGTGTGTGTTTTGTTGTGATAGATTGATGGTGGAGACGTGCTGTGAGACTGTCTGAGTCCAAGGAAATGGAGGTGAGTCGGCTGCCTCACTGCTCCCCAGGACGCCTCCTCAGCACTTAACACACACACACACACACAATGGCCAACTGAGGTAGATGAATAGCAGATATGGCACACCTATATAAAGATTTGCTAGTGGGTGAATTTTGTGTGTGTGTGTGTGTGAGTGCTATATGCACTGAACAAACTGCTTCAGTGTGTATGTCCCCATGGGGCCTGAACACCAGCATGAGTCAGCAGGCAGTTGGATTTACAGCACATTGATTAAATTAGCATTCGTTCTGGGACCAGAATATCAACTCATCCAACACACACACACACACACACACACACACACACACACACACTGACCAAGAAATTATTAATTTCTCCTTGGGAAAAAAAAATTGACTCTACAGCAAAAACTAACTGACATGAGGACAGAGATCCTCATATCTGGTTTGTAGGTCGGTGAAAGACGACGGCAGGCGATGATCTCATATCCACTCACCGGAGGAGGAAACCATGATTTTTTTATCTTTATTTCTCCAGGGAAAGTCAGCTGAGCTCCATGTTCTCCATCAACATCCTGCTTCACATTCATGCAATTTCACACATTGGAGCAGTTGGGGGGTAAGTGTGTTGCTCAAGGGCACCTCAACAGTAGTTGTTGTGGAAGTTTAAAGCTACACTCATTCACTTTCCCCACACATTTTACCGGTCCCAGGAATTTTGAGCCACTGACAATTACAGTACCAAGCCCACTTCTACCTCTAGCCCACCTCTAGGCTACCGCCACCCTGTGTGTGCACACATCCACACACATGCACACACATTCATTCCCTAACGCCTAAAACGAACCTTAACCCTCTCCACTACATCCCTAACTGTAATCCTTACCTTAACCTGATCCTAATCCCAATTCTAATACTAACCCTCAACCCAAACCCCAACCCTGTTGAAGACGTGAGGACAAAATTCAAACACAAAAATAACAAAAATAACCTCACTCCAAAGGTCTAAAACTCAAAATGATTCTCGCAAGGATAGCAAACCTAGCACACATACACATACACACACACACACACACACACAGAGCAAGACCAGGGCCCAGTGACCTGACTTTTTTTTGTCTGCACAGCGGCAATTACAACATTTTCCACCCAATTAATTTGTTGAGGGAAACAAGATCAATTAGGCAGAAAAATAAGGCAACACTTTGCCTGTGTTTCTTTCCCTTTGTTGTTCTATATTTTTCTCTATAATAGGCTACATTTTTTTTTATTCAGTAAGCTCTCCTGTGGGAGAAATGCTAACATCAACATCAATGGATTTTTTTCACCACCCTCTAAAATAGTGTTTATGTATGAATGCTGCATCGAATTAGCCAGATCTCTTTTGAAAATTGAGAGGTCTGCTTTGCGCTCTGTGCGTTTCCTCTCCTTTCGTTCTGACAGAGCAGAGAAATAACGAGCTAAGGCTCATAAAATCTTTTCATGAAATACATCAGGTCCATTGATGAAGGCAGGATTGAGTGGACCATCTAGTTCTTTCAGAATCAAAGAATCAAATCCACTAGTGTATAGTTATGTCCATGTGTTTGGGTATTTTGGTAGAGTGCTTTGAGCCAATGATACAGAATAGGGTGGGTTTGACTGCTATGGGTCTCTGAAGGCTGATACATGTTTTTTTTGGATTGAGGCTGCCAGTAGCCAATATTTTGTGCTGATATTCTGCATTTTTAAATTTACTGATTTTGATGCCATTCTTTGAGATACATGTGTTATCTGCAGGTTGGGTGGCTCCTTGTATCTCTGATATGAGGTGCCTTGTTGGATGCAATTCAAACATTACCTTGCACATACACATATTTGACCTCTCACATATACATATGAGATGCTTACACGTTGAAATGTTCTGAACTACTCTTGCATGCACTATTGAAACTCTCCTATAAACACTACTGAAATGTGCTATACTTATATACACTTAGCTGCTCTCACAAACACCGGACTTACAAAGGCTATTGAAAACCTATTGCATGTAGTATTGAAACACTCTAATAAACACAAATGAAATGCTTTCATACACTGTGATTCTAGTGTGATGACAGAGCTGAGAGAAATGAAACAGACGGCTGCAACAAGGAGGGATCAGAGGGGTATAATGGACAACCAAGCACAGAGAAGGGGAGGGGGCAGAGGCCTGTTTCCAACTGTTTAACAACTGGGTGTGGTATGTGCAGCTGGCATGGCCTGAGGATTTGAACGATGAAAGAAATGAGCCCTAACCAAAAACATGGGCTAATCCCACATGCTCAGATTTCAGGGGTCTCCACCCCACCATGACAGGGGATGCCGTGAGCATGGCTTTACTGATAACACCACACCAAGGCCAGTCAGTGGCACATATCTGCATCTCCAAAATAACCCCTAATACCCTTATCACAGGATTTCTCTTCCATTTAACTATATCCTCCCTGCTTTTTGTCATGCCTGCCAAAGAATATTTGACTTTTCCTCTTGGTCATTCAAAGTGTGATTCATGCTATAACTTGGTGGAAATGGATCATATGTCATGTCTATCATCAACTCTTTAATGTATCTTTAATGTGTTGCAGCCACTTAAAGCTGTCTTTCAAGTCGATTGAGCCATCATGAAAGATTTGTGTTGGTTCCTATTGCTCTGCTCTGAGATTTGCCCCTAATGACAATAGAGCAAACCTCCCCTCCTCCTTACAGATCCTTTCAGTTTGTTGGTGAGGCTTTTGAATGCTTTTGCCGTTTTCCCATCTACCATGCCTCAAACCTAAAAAAATATTTCAGCTAGCTCTATCTCTCTTTATCAAGGTTACCTTACAACCTTCAACTTTATATCACCGTTTAAGCTTCGGAAGCAAACACACAATTTCTAAGTTACATCTTCACTCTTGCTGCTATTGATTTTTCCATTCCCAAAGCAGACTGGAGAATGAAAACTGAGAGAAAAAAAAGTAATGTATCTCCAAATGTAAAATCTCCCTCCCCTCTCCTGACATTGGCTATTGATTTTGACATCTGCCATGGATGGCTGGAGCCGTTATGCTTTGTGGAGAATAGTCGGAGGTGGCGCTCGATGATTCTTAATGTTCACATGAGTGAGTGGGGGAATGGATTTCAGATAAACATTATGAGGCTGTGCGTCAATAAAAAGGCCTCATTTATGAATCTTATTTGTTTCCCCCAGCTGTGCGGCGCTAATAAGGGATGATATACAGGAAATGGAAGTGAGATCCTGATGGATGGCCTTGTTTAAGTTTATATGTGTTTTTCTCATCATCCTCATCCTCTCTCTGTTTCTGCTTGTTTTTTTCATTGTGTTTTGTGCCTTTCTTTTTCTCTCTGTTTGTAACTCTGTTTGTTTATATCTTTTCTTTTTGTAGCAACATGTCTGTGTTTCTCAATCTCTTTCTTTCTATATCTCTATATCCTTTTTGACCTCTCTCGTTCTGTTTCAGCCTTTTTCTCTGTCTCTACCTTGTAGAAGTAAATTTCTCTTTGTGTAACTAATGACTCCTCTACTCCTTATAGATAGCCACTTGTTATCTCATAATAGTAACAATGAATAATATCTCTTTCATAGCAAATCTTGGGACAAAAACCTTGAGTTGACTCTACCCTCCCCCTAAGAGAGGCAGAGAAATGTCTTTTACTGTGTTGTTTTCTCTCCATGCTGCATGAATAAACTTCACTCCTGCAATAGCAAGTCTTTCCACAACACCCTCCATTCAACCCGCCTATCTTGTCCTTCTCCTGCAGACAGACATGGCTTCATTTTGACAGTTGCCTGATAGAGAGCTGTTGTCTGCACGGTGGGCATTGTTGAAAAGCTGCTGCCCTTCCCTACTGCCCCAAGGGGAAGGACCCTGGTTTTCACACCAGGGATAAGTAAGAATAGATAGTCTATGAGCAATAAGCAGAAGGCCAGTGATCATGTACATGCACCCCAGCACACCCTATGTGTTAGGGAGGGTTATCAGGACCATGGACAGCAGCCGTTTTCAGGCAGAGTTTGGCTAGGAAAGGTTTTGGGTAGTCAGTGTCACAGCTGCTGTAATGCTGGGGATGAGACACACTTTGTTCAGTTCACCAATATATGCCTGTCTCCTCTCCTTAGCCAGAGTGTGGTGACATTCGTCAGGCATCCAGTGTCCGAGAAGGGTGGCGTAGTAGGCGACCACTGGCCACCTCTACACTAACACTGTTCTTTATTGTTGGACTGATTCTTGGTGTTTTTAATGTTAGACAGAGTTAACTGGCTTTGGGCAAAAGGAATTACCCTTGGGATGGATCTGCTGATATTGGACTATTGTGTGAACTGGAAAGTGAACAAACAGACTAAAAAACCTCACTCCTCTGTCACAGTCTGTCTCAACCCCTTCCCCTGAGTGTTTCCGCAGTCTGCCACCAGCGAATGATCCCCCCCCCATCCAGTTTTTTATCCCTAGTCCGTTTCTCCCCTACCATTCATTTTTTTTATTTTTCATTGAACTGTGATCTGGGAGTCTTATTTCTCAGTTCAAATGTGTTGCTTGAAGCTAGGGTTGTCACAACACACACAACCTGATGGAATGGATACCTCTCACCCCATGTTGAGAGAAAAAGGACGTTTTCAAATCTATAGCTTTGGTCTAAATCAGGGGATGAGTTTCATATAAATGTTTCATATAAATGATTATGGTGGTTATCCGGATTTCCACCATTAGACGATTATTGTTTTTTAGCCATAACTATGAAACGAACGGAGGTAGAGCCCTTATTCTAAATCCTATGGGTATATATGCAGGGTTAATCAATGGAATTATGTCTTTGGGTGTAACAAGTTGGAGAGTTGTTCAGTATTGGCAGAGGTTTGCACTCTATGAGTGACTTCTAGGTTATTCTGTAATGAGGTGACTGATCTGAAGGAGGTTTGCTTTGATGCACACTTTTCCCTTTTGCGTGCACAGTAAGGCTCCAACCAAGTTTGTACATTATAATCAATATTATTATCACATTGTGTTTTCAGTGTCTCCTTTATTGTTACAACACAGCCTGTATTAAAGGCTAGCATGTCTACAGGTTCCCAGACTTCTCCATATCAAGGACTCCCAAACAGCCCACAGACCTCCATTGTGGCCTGTCTGTTTATCCATCATACATCTTACAAAGAAATTGTAAAGGAAGAGGGAGCAGTGACGTACTCTGGGTAGAATGTACAGTAGGTGACGCTTTCTAAATCTGCCTCTTGTTGTGAGACCATATGAGGATTACTGTGTAGATCGGGACTGCTCACTCCAGATTTTCTAACTGTTTTGGTTCAACCCATACTGCACAATGTTCCCTGTAATCGGGTGGGATCACTTTCAGACCCCGTGGCCAACTAAGGGGGACACCACTCCAAAAATAACTGCTGGAAACCAACTAGGAATGAAAATGCCCTACATGTTTGTCTTGCAGCAGAAGCACTCAACACAAGGCCTTTTCTACCTTATGTTCTCCCAACCCAAATGCTCAGGTAAAAACCTTGAGAGGGACTCTCTCTGCATTCACAGCAAGTTCCTCCAGTTCCAGCCTCAGCCATGGATTTATTGATGCCACGTCTTCTGTCTCCCTACTGCCACAAAGGACTTCAATCTGAAATCTACTACACCCCTAACACACAATGGCTGAAATGCAACTGTTCTTTTGATATTTTTTGCCATTGTACTGATCCATGTATAGAGTGTTGGTTAAAGGATAATTCCAACCTGGGCCTATGTACCTATGTACAAATTGAGAGGTACATCGGTCCAGGTTGAAAATAACTGTAATTATCCTTTAAAAATATATTCCACAATACCACAAAGGTGGGTAACTTGAGTTTAGGTGGCTGATTCTCTCTGATGCTTTTATGGGATTTATGAAATTTCCTGGGGCAACAGATCAAATTGCCCCAAAATCAGTTATTCCTGCTTATCTGTTACTCCAGGTAGGTTAAAATAAACTATCAAACTGAATCTGATGTTTTTTTGTTTTTTTCCAACTGATCCTTGTCTTGAATACCAACTGACACAAGTATACGACCTCCACAGTATGCCTGCATCAGATGTTTGAAGGGAACATCAATCAGAGCAGCTTTCAACAAGCCAGTGTGGTTGGAAGTGCATTTTTTGTGTGTGTTTTAGTGTGTGTGTGTTTTTCACTGCACTAACAATAGGCCATTACTCAAATATTGTCAAACCATTCATCTACATATTTCACATCTATCTGTGCCTTTTCATTTCACGTTGTAGCTCTCTGGATGTGCATATTTTAATGAAATTGTATCTCTTCCTCTGCATCCTTCCACCTCTCCCTCCTTCTCCAGTCCCAGCTTTTCTTTTGTCTGCAAGATGTAACATGATGCAGTTATCACTATGGAGATAACTCAGAGATAGATCCTCTCTGCCCAATGTCAAGAGTACTTGAGCCTCTCTCTCTCTCTCTCTCTCTCTCTCTCTCTCTCTCTCTCCCATCCTTCCTCAACATTAGGCCAAATGAATAGTGAGGAGATGCAATTCCTGGCCTGAGGGCCTGCTGAGGGCCAGAGCTGTCTTTATGAAGAGGATGGGCTTTTAAGCTCCTATAGTAGACTATAAAGTTTCAAGTTCAAGGTATAGAGTTTCTAGAGTATACTTTATAAGGCAATAGTGTAGATGGTAGATGGCAGTGTCGTATGGTCATGGCCAGGGGTGAGGCTAGGGAAGTGATAGTGACAGCAACAATGGCTGAAAGCAGTAAGAAACAAAAGAATAAGATCCATGCAAAAGTCAGATGAACATCGCCTTTGCTTTATTTTATTGCAGCTTGGCTGTGTTCGCTGTCGGCTTCTTCAAGACCTGTGGTGGTTTTATGGATGCCAGGTACCTCAGCCTCAGGCTAGATGATGTTTCAAGGTAGACAGCTCATCAAGATGAGTGACAAGTGTTGGAGAATGAACTTGACCTTGACTGAGGGGAAAGACGTGGGGCTAAAAATAAAATAGTGTAGCTTTAAGGTCATTTTCTCAAATTATCATTGATTCTCTGCAAATTATTTTTTGTGTACTCTACATCACAGCCATCTTTTTTTTCTCCTTAGCTTGTATGCCTTTATAACAAATCACCAACAGTGAATTGTAAAAATAAAATGGACATGGACAAAAACAAAAATCAATGATTTTTAATAGATTTTACTGTTTAGTATAATATTGTCTCAGTTTCCATTGTAGTGTCTAGTTTGGGTAGTTTGTGCAATCATGTTCTTATGGCTGATTACAAATTTTCGCTCACTGGCCACACTGACTTTTGGATAATGCATCAATGCAGCAAAGCAACAAAACACCCACAGAGAAAAGCATTCAAACTTCCTTTCAATAATTGACATGGCATCTTTTAGACGTGCAGTGGCCCAGCCTTAAGTAGCAAGAGGCACAGGACGAGAGTTTGATGGATGTAGAGGTCAGAGGTGAGGGCCAAGAGTGACATCTTGACTAAACTGTGATTAGCAAAGGGCTTGTAACAAGGGATCACTGCCACACCATTCACTTGACTGTAATAACATCTGTTCACTGGCGTTACTTTCTAAGGGATATAACACATTTTTAACTGATGATTTAGTCAACAATATTTTACACCCATTATAACCCATCATGAGGTAGTAATCACTGGTTAATGAAAGAATGTATTATTACATTATCCAGCAATTTATTACAATTACAGGTTTTATTACATATTCAACACATTTTATTACATTTTATTACATTTTGTCACATTTTCAGTTGCTACAAGGCCTCTATATGCCTTATCGGCAATGAAAACGTATTTAAGAGCCTAGATCTCTTAAATCCCAGGAACTACAAGCCTCCAAGTTTCCCTTTTTTTTCTCAGGTTTTAGAGAAAGTGGGTTTAAGGCAATTAACTTTTCTGACTAACTTTTATGAAACAACTCAATTTTGAATGAATCCAACCAGGTTTTAGAGCTATGCATAGTACAGAGACTGCCCTCATTAAAGTTGCCGATGACCTTCTTGCAGCAGATTCAGGTGAAAGTTCAATTTTAATCCTTTTGGATCTTAGCAGCCTCTGACAACGGAGACCCTGCACTTTTAATTGACTGCCTCAAATTCTGGGTTGGCATCAAGGACACAGCACTTCATTGGCTCAGCTAATACCGCTCACATCAAACACTCACAACGGGAAACTCTGCTTCTGCTTCAGTGCACATTATCTGTCCAGTTCTTCTTGGTTCAATTTTAGGCCCCATCCTGTTTTCCATTTATAAACTCACACCTGGCTATATCATCTGTTACCGCACAACGACACGTATCATCATCACATCACACCAGCTCTGGCATCTCTTCTTTGGTAGCCGGATTTTACTGATTACTGATATGTAACACATGAAGCTGAAGATTAAAGGCGACCAGGCTTTTGGCTCTGGAGCGAGCTGCGTGAGGAGCTTAGACTAGCAGAATTCCTATCATCTTTGAAACACTTGTTGAAATCTGTTTTTATACTCTGTTTTTATAGACTTTAATGTGATGTTTTGTAATCCCATTATTTTATTTTACCCTTTTATCTCCTCCGGTGCCTTCTTGTTCTGAATTGTTTTAGTGTTATGTTTGCTTTCATTTGATTGTTCAAGCACTTTGTGTCAGTCTGCTGTAATATTTCATACAAAAAAGGTTTATTATTGTTATTAGAAAACATAATAGTGTGATAGGGAGATATGTGAGAGGCTGTTCTTGTCGCTGTGGTAGAATAGAGATGGAGACAGAGAGAGAAAGAGAGGACGATGAGAAGGAAATAAGGTCCAGTGCGCCCTAAAATAGGAAAAGAAAATCCATTTATTCTGAGAGGCCTGGGGGCTGGAGGTAGCAGGAGTCCACTGTCACTCCACACACGCACACACACACACACACACACACACACACACACACACACACATTCAAAGACAAACCTCTCATCCTACTCAAGAAAAGGAATCCTTTTTCTGTCTTTTTTCTCCTCTTACTTTTTGCCTCTGTCAG